>CAUHTR010003656.1:0-44212 GCA_959609185.1 Schmidtea polychroa | reverse complement strand
AAATAAATGACCTGAAAAATAAATGACCTTGAAAAATAAATGACCTTGAAAAATAAATGACCTTGGAAAATAAATGACCTTGAAAAATAAATGACCTTGAAAAATAAATGACCTTGAAAAGTAAATGACCTTGAAAAATAAATGACCTTGAAAAAATAAATGACCTTGAAAAGTAAATGACCTTGAAAAATAAATGACCTTGAAAAGTAAATGACCTTGAAAAATAAATGACCTTGAAAAAATAAATGACCTTGAAAAATAAATGACCTTGAAAAAATAAATGACCTTGAAAAAATAAATGACCTCAAAATAATAATATTTTGAAAAATAAATGACCTTGAAAAATGGTCTCGGGAAAACTTTAATAACTTTGCTGATGTTAATGATGATGATACCTTCTATGGCTCAATTGAAAGGTCTTAGACTAAGCTTCAAAATAAGCTATCGATTAATAAATTCGGATAATGGGAACGATAACTTTTGGGATGAAAAAAAGTGTGAGCCCGCCCGGCCAATTAATAATATTTTGAATAATAATAATAATATAACGTTGAAAAGATGGTGGTCATCAATTGTTAATAACATTAAAACTATTAAAGATATATCAGATACCTATAGCTCATTCGAAAGGTCTTGGACTGAGCTTTAAGATGAGGTATCGTCCAATAAAATCCGTTGGTGGGAACATTAATTTTTGGGATGAAAAAAAGTAGGAGCCCGCCCGGCCAATTAATTAAAACAAAAAATTAAATTAAAAAATAAAATAAATGACCTTGACCTTGACCTTTTATTAAAAAAAAAATTTTTTCCCCGGGGGGGGGGAGGGGGTATATGTGGCCGGGATGGCCCATAACATACTACTGAAAACGCTAATTTGATTGGCTATCTCAATTTTTATAAATGTAAAAACAAAAGTAATTTATTTATTACTGATGATTTCTACAAGTATGAATATAAATGTGTAAATCACAAAACAGATTTGGTAACTTCATTATTTTGTCAATATATATATATATGTCATTTATAGCAAGGAAATCCTACTAGAAATAAGGAAAAATTAAGTCCAACCTATTCCGAAGATAAGCGTTCATTGAAATTTTTTAACAACACAGTTGAAGATTTTATAAATAATCATGATACTTACACTGATAAGGAAATCATAAATATTTTAAAAATTTTCAAACATTCCTCTATTGAATATTTGATTGATTTATTTAATTATGCATTTTAAAGTTATTTAATGTATTTAGAAAAAAAACAGTGGTAAACAACGATTCACTGAATGAATACTTTTGGAGTTGCATGTATTTAAGGTTGAAACCGGGATATAGTAGATTGATTTATGAATGGATAGCAAAAGCCGATTTGATTGAAAATAAGCTAACGGAAAAACTGAACGATGTTAAGAAAAGTTTCGGTTTTGTATTTACCGTGTGGTCACGTAATTGTTTGTTCTAAGTGTCACGAGGAGAAGGTTCACAATTGTCAAGCCTGTTCAACACTGATTAATGAATATCATACTATATACATGTAAGTTCTCAATACAAATCAATACAATATCAAAGTCAAATGAATTATTACCATACATAATGACGGTACTATAATGTAGAAAATTTTCAAACATTGAATAATATGAAATCATCTTGGTAATTAAATATATTGGGCGCAACTACCAAATGTTGATGATATGATGGATGGTTTGGTATTTATAATATTATTTTTAGATTATTCAGAATGAAATATACCCATGAGTTCATCAAAATTGGAAAAACATCTCAAGAACCATGAAGATGCTGGAAGAGCCGAAGAAAGCCTAATCAATATTTTAAAGTTGACATTATGTGTTACAGTAGTATTGGTTATTATTGTTTCGTAGATAAATGTTTTAATTTGTTTTTATAAATTTATTGTTTTATTGTAATACCTTTTGATTAAAACATATTCATTATTAATTCATTTTGTTTTAATATTTGTATTACTTTTTTAAATAGTGTTATTTATATATATGTAAATTTACATACAATTAAATATTATATACAATTATATTTACAATTATATTTACAATTATTATAAATCATAATGATGCTTTTCTTTTGTCCATTGATTCTCCTCTGATTTTACTGCCATAATCATCTTCGACAAAATGCAAAGATAATATTTCTAGTGTCTTTGTTAATCATGCCCATTTATTGCAAAATCTTTGTTAATTATGCACTTGTATTGCAAATTTATTAGTCATACAATTATATTATTTTTTCATGCCCTGACATAATATTATTATTTATTATTATTATGATTATTTTATTTAACACTACCATATAGCAAATTTTTAGGCAATTTAGTGAAAGGTTATTTTAAATATATAGCGATTTCTTAAGTAAAATATTTCCAGATAAATTTACCAATTTAGTTAGAAATCCCTGGTTTTTGGCTGTACCATTTAATTAAAATATTCTAGGATTTATAACAAATATTTTGATATAGTTGATACATATACCAATTATTTCAATTATTTAACTAGAAACATAACTGAATTCTTAGGTAATATAGTATTTTTGTGTATTTTTTAGTTAATTTATAAATATTATCTGACATTTTGATGTATCAATGCAATATACAACAAATTAATCAATAAAAACCATATTCTAAGTTTCTATATACAGTCTGAATTTATCCGACAAAATATTCTGTCCCCCTATGCGTATTTGTCGTAAGGGTACTGGTCACATGTCGCAAGGGTATATTAATTAAGGCCTATGTATATTAGTTACAAATTCTTAGGTAATTTAATGAGAAATGGATATCAGAAATTCGTGAATAATTTGAATGTAACTTACCGAATTCTTATTTCGAGCGACTAATTTATTGGTTAACTTTGTCATGTTTAATCATTTATTATTTAGCAAAAGGTAATATATGCATATTTAGCATTTCATAGGTAATTTATTCATCTAGTGTTCATTACAATAATTTATAAATTCGTGAGAAAATGCATGGTTATTAATATATTTATTGATAATTTTGGTAGAAATTCTTTATCATTTGGAGTAAATTTCTATCTTTGTTCGAGGCAAAAAGGAGTCATAATAGAAACATGATCATTTGGTTATCATTTAACCATTTAAAGTGGTTATTAGTTAGAAATATAGGGTTACAATTGTTTTCTAATTTAATGAGATGATCATTGGGTGTAATATATCTTTGTGAGAAATACATGGTCGTATAGGTTAAGATGTTTGAGTAATGTTTACCAAAACATGGATATTTTGTGCGATCAATTTATGAATATTGCTTAATTTTCTCATTTTTAGTCATTTAAAATAATATTTAGCAAAGGTAATTTAGCAAAATATCATTCAAGATTTATCCATCCGATAACAATATTCCTTCAATAGATTTTTTACCCTTAATATTCAACCGATTTAATTTCTAGAAATCTAATTAAAATCATAAATTTCCTTCACTGATATCCACACCATGAATAAAATAACTTCTTAAATAAAATAATTTAAAGAAATAACCTTTGATACCAATCCCAATTAATTCTAAAGATTTCAAATATTTCATTGTCAAAACCAAGTAAATTGATCATTAACCCTAAACGACTTAATAAAACATTGGATAATTAATAAAAACTTGTTCTAAAACATAAATCTAAATTACTGTGCAATAACATTCATCACGACCTAATAAACCTCTAAAACGATATAATTTCACTGGAATTATTATTAATTCATAGCTAAATACTGACTATTTCCCTTGAAAATTTTACCAATAAGAACATTGTCGATTTAAATAGAGATTTCAAACATTTTCACCTTAACCGATCCCTCACCAAATATTTCTACCATTTTAAACACCCCCTTAAAAATCATATATTACCATCTTAACTGAACCTTCACTAAATCCAACCGACTTTAATATATCAGCCCTTTAATATATCAATTCTCTTAAAATCCATACAAAATTCTTCAAAATATGAATTTTATTTAATTGTTACAGACATTTTTCCATTGAAATAATTTAGTATCTAAATTCATGTAGTAAGAGCCCACTAAAAGATCAAAATTCACTAAAATCAATATTTTCTACAAATATTTCACCACATTTACCATCAAATACCTAACTAGAGATGAAATATTGATCATAATTCTTCATCGATTCAGCCAATTATATAGCAATTATAACATGATATATCTTTCAAAATCACAAATTTCAGTATATTTTACAATAATTTTCAAGTAGAATTTCAATTATATATCATGATGATAAAATTAGCTGGTTTCAACTTTAGATTTTCAATATTTAAAAGTTCATCAATATTCTTTGGAAATATATGAAAAAACTAATTTAGTCAAATTCAATATCATTACAAAGTCATCATAAAAATTAAATAATAATCACTTGATTATTGTAAAAACTCTAATTATTAACCTAACTGTCATTAAAAATAATTTTTATTTAAAATTAAATTTAAAAACAAGTCAATAAAATATAGCAAATTATCAAGAAATTAATTAAATTTGTCTTAGAATTAACACTAAAACCTTAAATTTTAAAATATTCTTTCAATTATTCACAAAAAGGTTAGTAATAATGTTAGTAAAATCCCGCTAACTCTAAAACTTTAATGCTAAATAGTAACAAAAATTTGCCTAAATAAAATCATTAAAACACACCAGTACCTTACGACCAGTACCCTTACGACCAGTACCAATTGTGAACAGTACCCATAGAGGGAGAAAATATTTTGTCGGATAAACTCAGAGTATATATAATAAAACGAATTAATAATAACTCCATCAAATTGAATCAGTCAAATTTTGATAAAAAATCTTATTCTAAAATGGTAAGAAGCGTAAAGTCGAAAGATAATTTTAATAATATTTTAATATTTTGTCGGATAGACTAGGAGTATATATAATAATAATAATATGACCTTGAAAATAATAATATTTTGAAAATAATAATATGACCTTGAAAATAATAAAATAATAATTATAAAGTTATAATAATGTTATAATTATAATAATAATATTAATACCCTTGCGACATGTTGAATGTGACCAATACCCTTACGACAAATACACATAGGGGGACAGAATATTTTGTCGGATAAACTCGGACTATATAATAATAATAATAATATTGATTAAAACTTTGAAAATAATAATTTTGAAAATAACATCTTCAGCGCGGGCGTTAATATCTTTCCCAATAATAATGATAAATTAAATTATTACGTAATCGATAATTAAAACAAAAAAAAATATTATATAATCAACGATTTAAACAAAATTAAATCATTACGTATTCGATAATTAAAACAAAAATAAAAATATTATTATATAATCAACGATTTAAACAAAATTCAATTATTACGTATTCGATAATTAAAACAAAAATAAAAATATTATTATTTAATCAATGATTTAAACAAATTTAAATTATTACGTTATCGATTATTAAAACAAAAATAAACCGCTGGAACAAAAATAGATGTCTTTGTTACTAAAAATAGAACGACCTTGGCGAGTCATCGGATCAATGATCGGATCAAAAATGTTACTAAAACTATATTCAAAATGTTACTAAAAATAGAACGACCTTGATGACTCAGCGGCTGAGTCATGGTCTTTGTTTAAATTTTCTTGATAATTAAAACTTGATGATAATAATAATAATAGTAATATTAATAATAAATTTTGAAAATATTTTCGAAAATAATAATAATAATACTATTGATAATAATAAATAATATTGAAATTAATAATAATAAATAATAATAATACTATTGATAGTAATAAATAATAAATTCCATGGGCGCGTCATTGCATTTGTTCAAAAAATAAATGAGTCATCGATGAGTACTTTTGTATTGCCGTTTGTTTGATATGTATATTACAAGGTTTGAAAAATTTAAACCTTGGATCCTTAGACTCTTTGACCTTCAAACTTGGACCATGATACTTACATCTCAAATACCTTTTGTTTGATATGTATATTATAAGGTTTTAAAATTTTTGAACCTTGGACCCTTTCGGTGGTATGACCTTTGATGGTATGACCATCATACTCACCTTTGTATTACCTTTTATTTGACATGTATAAATCTATATGTATAATTTTTAAAGGTTTTGGACCCTTTGAAGGTTTGAAGGTTCAGGACCATTCATAAACCTTTGAAAGTATGACCATGATACTTACATCTCAAATATCTTTTGTTTGATATGTATATTATAAGGTTTTAAAATTTTTGAACCTTGGACCCTTCGACCCTTGGACCTTTGAACTCACCATCAAAAGTCCTTTTGAATGATATATATATATATATATATATATATATATATATATATATATATATATATATATATATATATATATATATATATATATATATTATATGATTTGAAAAATATTTGATTTTGGACACCCTTTGAAGGTTATTGACCCACCATACACCTTCGAGGATATGACCATCATACTTACCTCTCAAATATCTTTCGACTGATATATATTATAAAGTTTGAAAAAATTCGAAGGTTTTTACCCTTTGAAGGCCGAGGACCCACCATATACCTTCGAGGGTATGACCATTAGATAGACCTCTCAAATACCTTTCGAATGATACCTGTTATATTAATGAAAATGCTTGTTAATTTCGTGGATGTTAAGAGAAAATAGATGAGCCCGAAAGAGTCGCCGATAAAAAAAATGTGTTGGGACAATCGGGGTGTGTGTTGTGTAATGTAAATTAAAGTAAATTAATATACAACAATAATGGTTACAGTACTAAAACTTTCATTTAACAAAACAACTAAATAATAGTACTTTAGAAATTACCACTTCGTTTCCAAGATTAATTCCGAAATTAATATTCAATGTTGCCAATAATGTTTTTGACTACTGAAAGCGACTATTGGAGCAGGAAGATATTCACTGAAATTTGAATAGTATTTAATTTCCTTGTAGAGACAATTAAAATTTATGAGTCGTAGTAGCTTCGTTGTTTCTTTTTTCGAGGGACGGTTTTAATTCTAAATTAACTTTTAGCTTCTTCGGTTGTATAAATTTTTATCGATTTTTTTTAAAATTTATTTTGTAATTTTCTATAGTGATAATTTACTATGGTAAATTATCACTATATAGTTTATTTTTTTTAAAAATAAAATAAAAAACCTTCTCCACGTGCAACGTGCAGAATTGTTAATTGCATTCATACCAAACGATTAACAGAACCAAAAAAATAAAGAATTACAATACATTACAATACCCTTTGGTGAAGGTTTGACCTTAAAATATGACCTTGACCTTAAAAATATGACCTTGACCTTAAAAATATGCCCTTGGCCTTAAAAATATGGCCTTGATGAGTCATCCAATGACCTTGAATGAGTCATTGTCTTTGTTTCAATGACCTTGAATGAGTCGTCCAGTGACCTTGAATGAGTCATGGTATTTGTTTCAATGGCCTTGATGAGTCATCGGATGAGTCATGGTCTTTGTTTCAATGACCTTGTTGAGTCATATGTCTTTGTTTAAAATTTGACCTTGAAAAAAAAATTTTTCGTTTACCCCCCCCCCCCTGGGGATGCCAGTGGTGACACATCCTACTACTTAATTGTTATTATTATTATATATTATTTTATTATTATTATTATTATTATTATTATTATTATTATTATTATTATTATTATTATTATTATTATTATTATTATTATTATTATTATTATTATTATTATTATTATTATTATTATTATTATTATTATTATTATTATTTTAAAGTGCACTGTGGCACAATTCAAAAAGAAAACAAACATATTTACTTTATAAGAAAAGTCAACAATCTGGTTGATTGTGTTTATTTTATTTTGGCACTAAGTGCATTTTATTTGACGCACTAAGGGCATTGTTTATAGACTTTTGTTTAATTTTAAAAAATAATTTAACAAATGAAAATAATAAATTTATAAATTGTAGTTAACATTTTCATAGATATTACATATTACTTATTCCGATTATTAATAAATGGAAAATGCAAAATTACATGAAAAAGTTAAATAAGATTAGATTGAAGACTTATCACATTCATGAATTGCCTTATTTAGTCGAGGATATAACCGAAATAAGAATAAATTCAAACCCGTTGTTATTATATGCACACTTTCACTTACCATCCAAAACAAAATTATTTCACGCACCTTTTTGCAATTATATATTTTCTTTAAATGATAATGGGGTTTCAGCTTACTTTTTAACTCACATTGTCGATTCATCAGAGACTCCCAATGAAATTAAAGACATTTTCAAATTGTATTATCCAGGAATTTGGGCATCAATCGATCAAGGTAACATTGAGTTTGCAAGGAAAATCAACTGAATAAAATTTAAAATGTATTATTTAAATCTTATTTATTATGTATTTCTTATGAATTCTGCTGAAAAAACGACAAAAAAGAGTATATCAAATTTTATTATATTAATAGATCAATGACAAACAAAAAATACATTAAAGATGCTGGATAAAGGGATGATTCCACTTATAGTAACAATTAAAATTTGCACTTTTAAAAACAGAAAATTATATTGACTTTAACAGAACAGAGTGTATTGACATTCAAAATGGAGTGTCAACAGGCATTTCATATATAAGTCGGCTGATTTCTCAGTCAAATCACCCAAAAAATAAGAGCTTCTAATAAGAGTTGCAAATTCAGAAATTGATATTGCAATATAATTTAGAGCATACGCATTTTACACATCCGAGCTCAGGATGCTGCAAGCATTTACATACACATACACACTCATATATACAATACAAATTGAAATATATTTGAGGTGATTGTTAATTTTATATTTTTAACTTTATTTGTAATTGTGATAATTAAATATTGAACCAGTGTTTGTGTTCTTATTTATATAGGAACCATCAAGTTGAGGTTTGAGAACCTCAACACCAACATGAATATTGCTAAAATTGCAAATGATAAGACGCTCGTATATATTACGTAAAAATGCCATAGTGGAAAGCTTTTAATTCGTTCAATTAATTATAACTATTGGTTTTCCTGTAGGTAATTTTATTTATTTTCCTTCGGACTGTGTCGGAGTTTCCTTTATCAATATTTTATATATTTGACTTATTGCCTAATATTTCATTCCCCTATTTTAGGTTTGTTATTGTTTTTGATACATGTTGGGTGGACATTGTATTTGTTTTGGGAGTTGTTATGGTTGTCGTTGGTATGACTTTCTCTATTGGTTTATGTTTGTTCATTATAATAGTTCTTATTCTATTATATTTTATTTGTGATGTGTCCGCTAAGGTATTCTATTGTACACATAGGGTGTAATTGATGTTAGGTTGTAGATGTATGGATTTGACACTATCGCTTTTCTCAAATTTGTCCTACCCTCATTCTTTTTCATTAATTTAGGAGTTGCCTCATTTGTCGTTTCTAGGTATAGATCTCTTATTGGCTTCATATGGTGAGATGTTAATCAAAATATCCTCTCTCGTGTACTCTGTTAGGTATAACTGTCTATTCTCTTCAATTGAATTTCTTAACCCAATTAATTGTTAAAAATGTTACTGCTATCATCAATACTTTTTGTGGCGGTAGCCCATATTTATGGAGTGGTTTTTCTAAATATTCTGTTTTAGCTAGCTGTTGGCGCTTAGGAGAGTGTCATTTTATTTCTAAAATGTTTTAGGGGTATTATAGATGTGGAATTAACTCCTTCCTAAACACCTTCATGACTATTGTCTTTATACCATCTTTGTACCCATGGCGATAACCATGTTGGTGCTGTACACAATGGCTGAAAATCCATGAGCAGGTGAGCTCTATTGCTAAAACTAATCCATATAATATTTTTATTTTCGGGTTTTGAACTGCCGATAGAAGGTCTTACGTCGTTGTTCATGATCTTTTCTTTTGTTTCACTATTGTCGTGTATTCATTTAATTGTGGTCCTCATTACTAGATGTGTTCTAATGTTATCTTCCAAAATTTTGAGCAGGGATCCGCCTTTATTTTCCAGTTTAATAAATGTCGTTTTATACTTTCTGTAATGATTGATGATGTTCGACCTATTCTTCAATTATTTTGAGCAGTGATCTGCCTGTAGTTCTAATTCTAACCTATGTTCCACTAAATATACTTACGGTGACGGACCAGTGGAGAAGCCCCCACATTCTGGTTAGATCGATCCGTGTGAATCTGAAAAAGCCAGCCGACCTATTCGCAAGAGAAACAACTAGTGTCCATTATGCTGTGGCCTACTGGATCCTAGCTCCACTGTAACTGCTATTCAAAATTAATAAACGTAAAAGATGAAACTATTAAAAATTATTATTCAAAACTTAAAATAATTATACAAGGAATAAACAATTATAAAGAACAAAAAAAATTTAACTACTTGGATCTGTTAATACAAAGCAAAGAGAAACACTATGAAAGAGAGATTTATAGAAAACCAACTGATACTGGTCTCTATACTTCATCCGAAAGTTTTTGCGAATTCAAATATAAAAGAAATATGGTGAAGGGGTTGATTTATCGTTCATGGTCTTTGTCTTCTATTTTTGAAAATTCAGTAAAACGTTTTGACAAATTGGTTGAATTGTTAATGATGAACGGTTATTCAAAATTCATATAAAAGGTAAAAGAAACTGTTGAAAAATTTATTAAAAATCCTAAGGATCCATGTTTGAGAAAATCTGGGTGTGATGTTGTTGAGGCGTGTGAGTCTGATGGGTTGAATAAATTAAATAGTGTGAGTAAGGATGATGAGCCTAAATTTGAGTTAGTATTGCCGTGCTCAGAAGGTTTTTAAGGATTATAAAGTGAAGATAAGAAAGCAGTTAGGGAATTTAAACTATAGGATAGTGTCAACTTCATGGAAAGTACCCAATATGTTTATTAATAAGTCTAAAACGCCGGTTGAATTGTGTTCCGATCTCGTTTATCAGTTTACATGTAATGGGTGTAATGCCACATACATTGGAGAGACTTCCCGTCATCTCTGTATTCGAGCTCGAGAACATTATAGACCGAAGGCTTTGACCCATATTGGTGTGCACAATAAGGGCTGTAAGAGAAAAATAGATATGTCTGATTTTAAAATTTTATTAAAAATTTTCGATAATTATTGGAAACGTGTAATTTGTGAGGCGTTATTGATAAAGTCATTGAATCCTGAGCTGTTGAAATATATCGTGAAAAGAATGTTTTATTGGCGTTATCTTATAATTTATATTTTTATTCAATATTTAAGAGTTCATTTAATCCGTTAACAATAAAACTTATATATAAGAAAATCATAATTTAGTAATCTAATCTTCAAGAAATTTCCAAATCATAAGATATAATTTCTGTTCTTGGTTTGTGGATTTAAAAACTAATCTTCCGGCCTTTATAGTAGCAAACCTTTCAACTAATTCCTCTTCATTTAAATTTTTGGCAATTTCACTTTCAATTGACAAAGTGGGCAGGGCATCTAATCGTTTTTGTCTCATCGTAGAGCATATATAGGTTTTAATTAGTTTTAATTTTGAAAATCTCCTTTCACCGCTAGCCACTAATATCGGAAAAGTTAAAAAAATTGGCCAATATATCTGCTGGAGTGAAGCGGGATTCTTTAATATGATTTCTTAAATACCTTAATTCATCGTATAAATCGGAACCGGGTATATCTATTTTGATCATCATCAGCGAGCAAAATTTCCAATTCCATGCAATTTTTTCGAAGGTCTTCATCACTCATTACAGCTTTTAAATTATAAATGAAGTTAAAATTTTATTATTAATTTGCTCCTGATTATCAACGTAAACCTATCATTTAATGACATAATTGCTTGATCAAAGATGCTATTATAATTTTCTGCTGCATCCTTGATTACTTGATCTGGGTACTAATAATCGAATTTCCTTCTTCTGTGACGATTTCTTATTTGCTCAAACTCTGGTTCAATTTCTAATTGTAGTGCAATTTTTTGGAGACATTTTCATTTCATTCTCACTAAATATTTCCGTCATTTAACATTTTTACAGATTTTAATTTGAATGATTTAAATTACTATTTCATTTTTACTTATTTCTTTATTATACAAAAATATTGATTTTTCCTATTTATTTTTGTGAATTTTTGGATTAATTTTATTTCAATTGACCGGTTGATTTTTATTAGTGATTTTGATTATTTAAACACTTGTAACCTTGAAGCAATAATTAGATTGAAGGCCACAATCTCACATTTTCTAAATAATGTGATAATATTACTTTTTAAATATATAGATTTTGTCTACCAGTTATTTGTGTTTTTCACACCATTTTGGATTAGTTGAAATAAATTCATAAAATATTCGAATTTTATGTTTTTATTTTATATAAAATATTTATTTTAGATTTCGAAAAACAATTTAATTAATATATTCTGTCTAATTTTTTCATCTAATTTTTTTATTAATTATTATAATGAACTTTTTTCAATTTTCACCAATGATTTCTTATCAATTGACATTGTAATTATTAATTCTAAATTAATAATATTTGTAATGTCCAAAAGAGTTATTTCCAAATTTTAATAAAAATATTAGAATTTCATTGATAAATAAATTGTAAAAGTATAGAAAAATTAATATAAAATCTTCAATTAACAATTTAATATGAAATTCAATATTTATAAAATGCTTGTTTATCTACATCAAAACGTAAATTGTATAAATTTGAAATGTAAGAGGAAATAATTAATATAATAATTATGATTTATAAAAATTGTAAAACGCTGAAATATTTTGATAATTGCATAATATGAAATATATAAATTAAATATTTAATTGATTTATTTTTACATTATTAATTATTTGTCAATTAAATAATTATTTTAATAAATTTAGATAAAATGTTTTCAAATATTTGGAGAATTATGCAAGAAAATAAATTTGAATTTGATAATGAAATCAGCAGTGAATTGATATGCAGCATTTGCAAATGTTTAATGATAAATGCTTGCAATGCTCCTTGCGGTTGTCGCTTTTGTTCTGATTGCATTGAGCATTATTTGGATGGAAAAGATAAATTCTGTCCAGGAGCAGCAAAACATTGTAAAAAGAGAATGATAAATTTCAATAGGATGTTTCTGAAGATCATCCAATCAATTTAAGGATATCAGAAGTGATAGTGAGATGCCCAAGGCCAAATTGTCAATTCAAAGATGAATTAGAGGTGATGGAGAGCCACATGAGAACATGCGACAAGCGGCCTATCAGCTGCCCATTCAATGTAATAGGATGTGCAATGAATGATGTGGGCAATGACGAGATGAAAGGCCATCTCAATGAGAATCATTATGACCACAGCAATTTGTTGATTGATCATATCAATAATTTATCCAATCAGATGGAATCGATATTGAATGAAAATGTGAAATTGAGAATGGAAATTACCGAATTGAAATGTGAAATGAGACAATTCAAACAGCAATTTGATAATATCAATGTAAATATTTATTTTGTAGTTAATTTTATTGCTATTTGTGATTGGAGGTGAAATTGTGCAATATTGAAAGGAAAGAGGCGGACAACTCAGGAGAAATTGAAGAATTGAATGAGGAAATGGTGGTAGTGAAGAATGAGAATCGCTCATTGAGAATGGAGATGGAGACAAATATTGGATCAATCAATCAAGTTTGATTATTGATTTGATTTGTTATTGATTTGTTATTGATGTGTAAATGCAAAGCAGCTCAGGCAACAAATTGAGGCGATTGAAACAAAATGTCAACAGCAAATTGATGAGATGAAAGAGAAATGCGAGCAGCGGCTGCAACATGAGAATGCAAAGGTGATTTATTGATTTATTGAAATGTTTGAATTTGAGATTCAGTTGCAGCTTGAAATGGCGAAATGCGCCAATGAAATTCGGCTGATTGAAACAAAATTAGGAAATGAAAAATGTATAAATTACGGATTTTTGGAATGGCAAATTGATAAATTATCACAACAAGAGAGAGGTCAATGATATTTACAGCAAGGCATTTTATTCCGGGCCAAGCGGTTACAAAATGTGCTTGGCGGTGAGGATTAGCAGTTTTTATGGTGTAATATTTGGGTTTATTTCCATTTGATGCGTGGGGAAAATGATGAGCAATTGGATTGGCCGTTCAAGCATGCGGTAAATGTTGATGTGATCGATCCAGCAAATGGCAGCATTTGGATGAGTGAATCAGTAAAATATTCAGATCGCCCTAATGCTGCCGCATGGAGGAAGCCCACAAATGACAGAAATGTTTTAATCTGGATATATGGTGATGCTACTGCCAAATCAATCTATAAATTTGCAACCAAAACTGACAAATTGCTGCTCAGGTGCAAAATTGAAAAATTATGACAAATGTTAACAAAAAATTGAATAAAAAATTGATTTATTTGTACTATCGATTTGATTTTAATTTTTGTTTTTTCATTTCATATTCAAAATATTTATTTTATATTTGGAAACATTTTTAATTTGTATTTTCATTGCAATAAGTCAAATTTTTGCATTTTAATTTCCCCTCAATTGTTACGCTGCTTTGTTTACAAATTGAGATTGAAATGGCTATTTGAGATTTCTAAACCAATTTCCCCTCAAATATTAATAATATCGGAATTGCCGCCAGAAATAAATGAGGAAAACAGTGAAAATTAACATTATTGATATGAAATTGAATTATTTATTGAACAGCTCTCATTATGAACATAAAACACATCACCGAGGGCATCTCACAATTGCTAACATTATCTGATCTATTATATCAATGCGGATCAGATATTATGGCAGCCATTTTATAATAAAATTACCAAATGGACATTTCTTATAATTGAAGGTGAAAATGCATTTGATAGAATCGGTTGAGAGCAGCCAATTTATTGTTATTTATCCATAGGCCATGGAAAAGGGGAGGGGGGTTCATGATGGTCTTTTGGCATAGGCCTCTTAATTTAAGGACCCCAAATAACACTATTTAATACACCAAATGATCAAAAAATGTATTTCGCACTTTTACGTAGGACAACAATTTTTTTTCAAAATAAAATATAATTTAACTAAAGAAAAGGAGGCCTTATTTTTGGTGTTATTATATTTTCGCTTTTCCTGTGATTCTCATTTTTTTTCATTGCACTTGCACAACTAACTGCCGATATGATTTCAAAATCTTAGAGAAAAAATATTAAAGAATAGTAGGCTTTTATTTCATTTTTTGTGTTGGGTACTTAGGGGTGTGTCAATTTTCCATTTTAAAGTACGTTAATGGTAATCATAATCGTTCGACTCTTTCCTAAGCACCTCCATGGCTATTGCAATTTAAACCATTTGTGTACCCATGGCGACGACCATGTTGGTACTGTACACAAAGGTGAAAAAACAATGAGCAGGTGAGCTCTATTGCTAAAACTACTCCCAATTGTATTTTCTCTTCGGGTTCTAGACTGCCGATAGAAGGTCTTACGTCATTATTCACTATGTATGCTATTTTTAGATCATTTGTGGTACTCAATTAAGGGTATTCCCAACTGTTCCCTTATAAAATTTTTCGCAGGGATCCGCCCTTATTTTCCATCTAATAATTATTGTTATATACTTCCTATAATATCCAAATTATCCTTCAAAAATTTTGAGCAGGGATTGGCCCTTATTCACAAGTGAATAAACATATTTCCACACTTCTCATGAAAATTTGAGCAGGGATCTGCCTGTATTTCTAATCCTGAACGATCGAATGTCTTAACTATTCGTGGTTTCTATAAAATTGCCTAAACCTACTTCATCTACCGACAACAGTTCATAACTATTCTATTATTTCTCCTAACTCAGAAATATCTATGAAAATAAAAGTGACTGAGCCGTCCTATACTATCTAACTCTAAATAGGGCCCTAAACTATCGCAAATTGATTTTACCCTCTCCATCCGTTCATATCCCTATCGCTATTCCCTAACCCGATGGACTCAACTGGCGAAACGTAGTGCCACCCGTTCACAAACCTTCCCCCAGCCCAGAACATCGACACATAAATATCAGGAAAAACCCAACCTAAATTATAATAATATTCAAAAAAGACAAAAATAACATAAACAAAACATAAGAATTAATTAAAACAAATTCCATTAAAAATTTTATTAATTCATAAAATTGTATAACATTAGACTTAACAACAACAAAATGAATAATACCATACCAATATTAACGAAAATTAACTTCAATTTAAAATAACATTAGACTTAACAAAATTACATTACACAAAACAAAAATCAAATTTACCTCACCGCGATGGCATGAAATCGAAAATTGAGAGCATATGTTCACTGCCAGTTAGCGAATTGTTGTGTAAATCTGGAAATCCAGTTGAAAAACTGAAATTTCAATCCGTATTTATACTGATTGAATTGTACACCTACGCATTCTCTGCTGTTATATCCAATTAGAATGCGAGCAATTCTGACTAATTTTTGCATGCATGCATGAATGTATGTAATTGTTTATTTTTTAATTTGATTAATTTAATTAATCAAAATTCTAATTTTTATTAATTTTTAAGATTTATTTTTATAAAATTCTATAATTTGAATAGTTTTTGTTAATTTTAATTTAGTTTTACAAGTTTTATAATTTAAATAAGTTCAGTTAATTTTACTTTAGTTTCATTAATTTAAACAATTTGGTTTTATAAGTTTTATAATTTAAATAATTTTGTTGGTTTTATTTTTAGTTTTCATTAAACAATTTAGTTTTATAAATTTTATAGTTTATCTAATTTACTACTTTTATTCTACTTTTTATTATTCTATCCGTTTACTAGATATTTTATTTTAAATTTTACATTTATATATTTAAAAATTTTCCATATTATTAATTAATTTATTACCCATTATTTTATTTATTATTATTTTAATTTTTAGTTGTTAGATATTCCGAATGCGATATTTCTCCTAATGGTGTTAGTGATTGCGACCTTTATTTGCGTTCCTTTATTTTATTACCCGGGTCTTATTTATCATTCATGTGTTATGTACTTTAATTTGTATTGATTGGTGTTTTAATTTAACTTGGTGCGATTTTTATGTTATATATTTTTTATTCATTAAAACAAGCTCTCGATTCTCGGTTCTAGCCCGACATTTGTATATTTTTCATTATAAAGGGGGCCACATATAATGTCAGACCTGGGCCTCCAAAAGGCTCTAACAGGCATTGTTCATCCATAATTAAAATATTTTATTTAAAATAATAAAATTAAAAATTAAAATAGCTTTTTAAAAAAAAAGAAGTTTTATTAATGAAAAATTTTAAATAAATATGTTTTAAATATTGAAATATTTTGATTAATGGTTTTGAAAATATTTTATTCAACGCGGAAAATTTCTTTGGAAATTATACAATATTTCATTAAATAAATATTTGGAATTAAGTCTTTAACTTTTGAACCGGAAGTATAAAAACAATTAAGAAGATGTTTTAGCAGCTTCTAATACTCACATTTTATGTTTCTTTATGCTCGATTTAAATTATTCAATTGATACTAACTTCAAAGTTTTCTTTGTTAGTCTCGCTAAACATCTCATTTCTTTTTCTTCGACCAACTGGCAATTTTGTTTACTTGCCGGTCGCTTTTATACCTATTATGGTTGGAGGTTTCGGTGTATTATTCTATTATATTCTATAGTATTCAATTATATTCTATATGCGTGATATATAGGCTATGTTATATTCGTGTTGGTGAGTGTATGTGTAGGAGGAAATCTGGAGAGCCCGATAGAGTCACCGTTTAAAATGTGGTGGGAAAATCGGGGTGCGTGTTGTGAAACGAATTTTTTACAATGAATAGTTCAAAAAAAAATTATGACAGTAATGCTATAGAAATCACAATAAAAATATTAAAATAAATTTAGTCAAGTGAACGAACTAACGATTTGAAAAACTAACTTTATTTAATTAAAATTCGAAAAACCTTGAGAATGGAGCGAATGTTTATTTCGTTTGTTTCGACGAGTCATGCTCTCATAAATTAGTTCGAAAATTTCTTTGTTGTTTGAAAGGAATCTCCGGCGATAAGACAAATACAATGGAATAAGTTTTTTCTAGACTGTTGAGATATGATAGGGTTTTATTTTCTTTATTGAATTTTTTATTTTGTGATCGATATTCCTTTTCCCAGCGCGACATTTCAAACTGTGTTTAGTGGGGAGTTTGTTAATTGTTTCTTTTTGTTTGGATTTGATTTGATCCAATTCGATTATCTCTTCAAATTCCAGGGAGTTTATATCGCTTTCGATTCTTGATAGAGCGTCTGCTGCAATGTTTGATTTTTCCGCTACGTAATTTATTGTACAGTTGAATTGTGAAATGAAGTTGATTTGTCTAATCTGCCTTGGCGAGGGATTCTTCATTTCAATTGCATTTGTTAGCGGTTTGTAGTCTGTGAATATTTTGAAAGTTCGCCCTTCGAGTAAATGTTGGAAGTGTTTGATTGCTTCATGTATTGCTAGGAGTTCTCTGTCGAAAGTCGAATATCTTGTTTGGTGTGACTTTAGTTTTTTAGAGAATAATCCTAGTGGTTGTTTGCCGTATTTGTTTTCTTGGAAAATTGTTGCGCCCATTGCAAAACCTGAACAGTCTGTTGTTAGTTGGTGCTAGTACTAGCTCTCGATCTGGGTAACCGAATAATGTTGCCGTTGAAAGAGTTTCTTTGGCTTTCTCGAATGTATCGGTTGTTTGTTGTGTCCAGTTTATTGTGACATTTCGTTTTGTTTTGATAATGTCGTTTAGTGGTGCTAGTAATTTACTGCAGTTTGGGATGTAGGAATGGTAAAAGTGTACAATTCCTAGAAATCTTCTCAATTTTCTTGTGGTCGTTGGCAGTTTGTAATTTTTTATGTTGGTTATTTTATTTTCGATTGGTTGTGTTCCTTTGTCGTTTAGTGTGTGCCAAGGAAATTTATTTCAGCTTTCATGAATTCGCATTTTTGTCTGTTTATTTTCAATTTTGCTTTGCTCAGCGTTTCGAATACTTTTTCGACGTCTTTTAGGTGAGTTTTTTTTGTCGTCTAGATAAGCGATTGTGTTTTTATTGTTTTTCATTATTTGGTCCATGAATCGTTGGAACGTGGCTGCGGCATTTCGTAAACCGAAAGGCATTCTATTGTACTCAACCATTCCTATCGGTGTTGTTATTGCTGTCTTTTTGACGTCCTCTTTTCTAATTGGTATCTGGTGATATGCTTTTTGCAAATCTATTTTTGAGAAGTATTTGGCGCCGTTTGTTCGGTTTATTATGTATTTTATTATAGGTAATGGGTCGCTGTCTGGTTCTGTTATTTTATTCAGAAAGTCTGTAATCGCCACAAGCTCTCCATTCGCCATTAGCTTTTTGTTTTAGAATCAGTGCTGAAGACCATTCAGAGTTTGAATGTCTGACTATGTTGTTTTCCAATAGTTCGTTGAAAATGTTTTTTTGTGATTTCTATTTTTTTGGGATCTAGTGCTCTTACTTTTGCATGTACTGGATTTCCATTTGTCAGTATTGCATGTTCGGTAGTTTGTTCTGATTTGTCGTCGAATTGGACTAGTTCCATTAGTTCTTTGTATCGTTCTAGGATTTTGTTGATTTCTGGTGTAATTTTTTCTAGACTAGTTTTGTTTTTTGTGTTTAAGCTTTACTACATCCTATGTCAATTTTTGGTTTCTCTCTGTTGCTCGTGATGCTATTGTGATGTTGTTGTATTAGTATTTTCTAATATTTGTTTGTTTTTGCAATCCACTAGGAGGTTGTATTTTGTTAGGAAATCTGCTCCTTTTATTGCTTGTTGAACGTCAGCTATTGTAATTTTTTGTTTATATTCAGATTTAGTGTTTGTTGTCCGAATGTTTTGATGCTTTTTCCGTTGGCTGCTATTAATGGTTTATCTGCAGTTTTTGTATTTTTATACATGTAATGTGGCAGTAATGAGATCACCGAACCGGTGTCTATTAGAAATTCTGTGTTATTTTTGTGCATCCAATATGTATTGTTTTTGCCACCTAATGTGAGTGCTATCATCTGTGACTTTTTAGTTTTCCTGCTCTTTCTTGTGATAGTCGCAGGGTTTTACGCATTGGTATGCTTTGTTACCGAATTTTTTATGAAATTAGCAGTAGATTTTGTTTAGAAAATCGTTTCTTGATTCCCTTTCTGTGCTGTTGTTTCGATAACTGTTGTAGTGGTTTGGGGAGAGTTGACCGGTTTCGGTAATGATTGTTTGGGGATTGTCTGCGGCTGAAGTTTTGCCTGTTGTTTCCGTCTGGAGATTGGTTGTCGTTTTGTCTGTTGTAATTGTAATGTGGTTGGCTTGTATTGTAGTTGTTTCTGTTGTATACGTCTGTAGTTTGGTTTGAATTGAAATTTTGCTTGTTGCATTTTTCTTTTATTTTGGCCAGCTCCGCTTTTATTTGTCGGTTTTCGATTATTATTTCGTCGAATTTGCTAATTAGTGTGTTTATTAGTTTGTTTGATAATTCGTTCGGTTCACTGTTTTTGTTGTTTGTCTAGTTATTGTAGTTTGTTTAATTTCTGTTGTAGTTTTGAGCACTACAGATTGTGAGGTAGATTTCTTAGTTTATTTTATCCGCTATGTCAGCGAGTGTTTCTACATCAGCGTTACTGCTTGCAGCTAGGATTCGCCTGATTTCCGGTGGCATCGCGCGCATGAAGAATTCTTTAACCAGTTCGTTTGAGCCGGAGTTTGTTATGTTTGGTTGTAAATACTCCAGTTTTTGTTTTAATTGTCGCAGGAAATCTGTGGGCTTGTTGTCCCCTAACTGTAAATTGTTGTGGCATGACTCTAACATTTACCTTCTGTTGACTTTGCTTTTGTTGGTCTGTATATTACATAGTTTTGTTAAAGGGTCGTCGTCTTTTGATATTTCATCAATTTGATAGGCGATTTCGCTTAATTTGTTGCTTGGGAGTGCCGCTATTATGTTGGAGCATAGGGATTGGAGCGTTAGGGTTAGTTTCGCGAATTCTAACCATTTTTGCGTTGTTCCGTTGTCATCTGTGAGATAGTTAAGGATATTTGTTTTTTGGTTGATTATTGAATTAATGGTATGTGTGCTTTTATATGCTGGTGTTTGGGTTGTAGTAGTAATTGGTGCTTTCTGATGTTTGAGTATTTTCGTAGTTGTTGGATATTTGTGGAATATTTGTTGGGTTTGTTTGATTTGATGCCATTATTTGGTTTGTTGATGTTTTTCTTTTTTATTGCTTGTTGTGTTAAAAAAATTGAGATTGTTCAAGGATATGGCTTACTGTGTTCAGCCAAAGAGTCACTATCCTTTATACTTCTATAATAAGTATTCTGAAAGGCGTAGTGATTGAAGAACGAATGTCGAATGCGTGTGTGTTATTGTTTTTTTTCTTCTGATACCAGTTATTATGGTTGAAGGTTTCGGTGTATTATTCTATTATATTCTATTATATTCTATAGTATTCAATTATATTCTATATGCGTGATATATAGGCTATGTTATATTCGTATTGGGTTATATTTTTATCAGATGTAGAAAGTGTCAGTCAAAATTTAAAAGAGCAGTTTATTGAGCTACAAAATGACGGTAAAGCTAAATTAATATTTAATCAATGTGATTATAATGTTTTCTGGGTGCGTTTTCGCTATCAATATCCTCTTCTGTGGAAAGAGGTAAAATTACTCATCACAACATTTCCTTCATCGTATTTAGTAGAAAAGGGTTTTAGCGCAGTAACACATATATTAAAAAAATCACGACATCAATTACAGATAAGCCAGAGAGGAGATTTGAGAATGTATTTAACTAAGCTTGAACCTAATATTACGAAAATAGCGCAGTCACATGATGCTCAAGGATCTCATTGATTTTTGTAATATAATTGATTTTGTTGTATGTAATGCTTATATGACAATAAATACATAATGTTTATAAACATGTGTTTTATTTATATTTCTTTTTTTGTAGAAAATCTATTGCATGAAATACATGCATAGAGAAGTGTAATTTTCACATTTCGATTTTTTGTGTGTGAGGGCGCTGGATAATTTTACTGTGGTAAAGGGGGCTGATTCTTTCAATATGGTTAAGAAACACTGCTCCTCTAAACGATTTATAAAACCTATCAATTTTAAAAATGAGTTGGCTATAAAGATTTCCACACTAATCTGAATATTATCTATAAGTTAATTTCTAGGCATAATGTCACTTTGGGAACACAATCTTAGGGCAGGGACCAGTATAAATCGACGTAGGCCTTCTATCGGCAGTCCGTGGGTACCCAAGTGAGTACTGGACAATTATAGTACGCAGGGTATCAAGCGGTGAAACACATTATTGTATTCTGGGTTAAGCTGAAACAGCACGATAAGGTAAGATGTTTGCTTACCTGTGACCCACCATAACAATGTATATTTCTATAACGTAAGGTTATTGATTTTTTTCTTGTATTATAGGAAACGTATCTCAGTGGTGTTTGGTGTATAGGCTTAAGAGCCTATTTAATGTCAGTTTTGGCTATGACACACACATACACACATTTATTATAGGTAAGTTAATATTTATATTATGAAAAGCTAAATCAATGACCTTTAGATGATTATCAATTGATAATTTGACTTCTTAAAGGTAGCGGTCGTGTTCCTATCGAATAATTGTGTTTGTTAATATAGCGATGGGGGGGGGCTAAACTGAATAAAGTGCCCAAAATCAGTTTGGCACGAATTAAAAGGTTATCACGGGGTAACCGGTTACTTCCAATCAGAAACTATGGAAATTATTATAAAACTGTTCCACCTAAATATGAGGAATAATTCTCAAATTAAAATCAATAATCATAAATAAAATAAAATTTTATCAACATTTAACTAATAAAAAACAAGACAAATTTTATTTAACAATTTCTCGCTGAATTTCATATTCAGATCGCGATAAAAGAGATTTTTTAATTTTGTCCCATTCCTCTACTTTCGGCATAATTATACAGAGAAATCCTTCGGTTAATGTTGACTTAATTAATAGCGCTGGGTCTAACAATAAGCGTTTATTCATTTCCAAAAGTTTACCGCGTATTCCACAAGGTATTGTCACAATATTACCACTTTTCATAACAACTTTTAATAATGAGCTTTCATTAGATGAAATAAATTGACCTCCTTTCTTTCCTTTACCCTTAACTTCATTATTTAACCTGTTAGTATTTGGTCCTGACTGCAAAAAAACTTATTAATATTTACCTAAAAACTAAAGTAATTCACTTGAAAATCAACTGATTCAATGGCATCTTCGTTCAGTTTGTCAAATAAATAATGAGACTTAGCTAAAGTTACCACACAAACCTTATTTGAATGCATTAATATACATAAATCATTTTTATTAATTCCATCAATATCTATTAAAAAGCCAGTTTCAAAATAATGTTCTAAAAAATGATATGATTCTTTAGCTGGAAGATAATTATCTTTAGACATTTATTATTTCACTAAATAAAAAAAAATATTTTTAAAATATCAACATTTTTGATTATTAAAACAATCAAAATTTTTGTTGGTTTTATAATTAATAATTAGCTGAATTTTTAATGATTTTCTAATATTTTCTAATGTTATTTACAATCGACTTCATAATAAAAATATTATAATTTTGCAAATGTCTTATTCAATTATTTTAATGATAAAATGTTTATTAATTATTAATAAAAATAATTGACAAGTTTAATTTATTTTATAATTTAATTAATTAATCAAAATAGATTGAATAAATTAAAAAATTTGGAATTCCGCTATTCCATAATTATCACAAAAGAATATTGTAGTGCGATAATGTGATTACTCATCGTTACTGGCGTAAATTCGGTTAGACAGACAGAAATCCAATTTGTAGTTATTCATACTTGAATTAATCATGCTTTGCATGCCTTAGCAAAAATAAAAGATACAATCAAACATAATCTACTACATTGATTCACTTATTCGTGTCCTTATTTTCACCTCAAAATGCCGAAGACAGTTTTGGATCAAGAAGGAAAGTTTAAGCAAGATGAAATTTTTAAAAGACTTTCAGAAGATAATAGAGTATGTGAATACGAATTTAAATGTTATTATTATTTTTTTGTTGAAATATTTATTAGTTTACTGGGAATTTTTAATTTTAATCTAGATATTTTATATTTTTCAAATTGTATTTTGTCAAATATCCGACAATCTTTATTGATCGTATTTGCAGTTGTTAAAAAAATAAGTCTTATTTTTATCGAAATTGTTTTTTAAATTGTAATAAATCTTTTAATAATAAATCGTAAATCAAACGAGGGATTAATTTTTAAATTTAAGAAAAAAACGATTTTTAATTGTTAAAATGATTTTAAAAACTGAGGTCAAATTTCTATGTTCATTTTTTTGTACTTTTCCAAAAGCAGTGTCACGCGGTTTGAGTTATGCGCGCTGCAAACCTAGACAAAGATGCGTTTAAAGAAGGGGCCACCCACGCTCATGCTAGCAAGTACTTTATTGTGCGGATGTATTTTTAATTGTTAACATTTTCAAATTGACTGATTTAGTAGTATTAATTTTAGATTCGTTATACAGGTTCCAAATCAGGTGAAAATGCTAGAAACAATTTCATGCAAGACCTACAATCAGGAAAACTAAATATAGTAAGTTTTGATAATTGTTAAATTTAACGAGTTATTAGTCATCAAACACGAAATTGTACTGAATAGAAGATAAAATAAATTTAATTTGTCCATTATATTTTATTTGGTTCATTTTTTTTTACTTTTTGAAAATTCTGAATTGTTTTTATGGTAATTAATATTGGATTCCGGTAATAAATATTTCACTACGCTGCCTTGTAAATTAGTCACGTTACTGTCTAGAAAAATTTAGTAATTTGCATTGATAGACATGGATTGAATTTGATTTACTTTTATGACTTGAATTTCAGCCATTTTAAAGTACATTTTGTTTAAATCATATTATAAAGTTTAAATTAATGTAAAAATTTAAAATGTAATAGTTATAATTTGGTTAGTCTTTATTTTTACTTTTCCTGGAAATTATTTTTGATATAACCAATAAATTCAAGTGCATTTCGTTTGTTTTCAATTATTTTTAATCGAGTGTTTAATAATAAAATCATTTAATCTATTTATAATTTTTTTTATTATTTATTTATGAATGATTCATCTAATTCTAATTATACTGGTTTTAGAGTTCATTTGTTCGGTGTTATTATCTAAATTTTAATCAAATAACATGTTTGATTTAATTTTTGGTCACAGACGTTTTAAAATAGCTTTAAAAATATATATTATTTAACCTAAATTTATTACTTTTTGGTTATTCTTCTGTGATATATATGTATAATCGTTATTACCTAATTTCTGTACTAATTATTTTCAACAGTGCTGAATAAAATCAATTTGTTATAAGGAAAAATTCATCGGTAAAATAGGCCAGCAGATCCCAAATTGAGGAACAAAAATGAGCAGGATGAAACTTTTGATTCACATTAAAATTAATATTTCCACATATAGTAAATTTGTGTTGGATTTCAAAAGCTACTAATCTATACCAGGCGTTCCAAACCTTTTTATAGTGTCGTATTTGTACGTTGTAAACAATTGGATGACGTACCGGTAACCAAAAAATTTTGGCACTTATTCAGTTTAGCCCCCCCCCCCTCCCATATATATTTAAAAATTACATTACATGGCGACCAGCCCCCTTGGTAACAGTACCTCTAAAGCAGTGGTACGCAAACTTTTTACCTCCCGGCACAAAATAGAATATATTTTCGCATTATCGGCACATTTTAAATTCTTTTACGGCACACTAATATGCCGCGGCACATAGTTTGCGTACCACTGCTCTAAAGGGTCAAATTTTTCTTGTTGGATAAACTACTAGTTTATATAATAAAACGAAACAATGTGACGCTATTTATTGATCATGTGGATTAAAATTAATTTAAACCAAAGCTCTGTCGCTACAAATTACAAAAGACTTCTTGAAGTGCCATATATTTTCCTTCGGACTTGTAAAGCTTCATCAATTTCTACAGTAACTCCGGTCCGCCGATTTGTATTGGGATAAATAATTTAAACAAATATCCCTCATTAAATTCTTTCAATCAACGATTGTTGCGTTTGGATTCGTCTCGCATTGGAAGATATCCAGTGGGGGAGGCTAAACTGAGTAAGTACCAAAATTTGAAATGGGGAATAAAATGCAATGGAGGGCATTTAAACAAAGTCTCCATACACACTTAATGTCCATAAAATTAAAGCCATCAACTCAACACTTAACTACTTTTGACAGTTTATTCGGTTAACTTTATAAGGTCTTCTAATTTACATGCAAGTCTAGAAGATATTGAATTGAAAAATCGCCTGGATCTGCTAATACACTGAAAAATTATTTTAGAGTATAGTTATCAAATATAGAACTCAATAATCAGTGAAATTTTTCTAATAACAAAATATGGATATGTTGTAGGAGAAAGATTTAATATTAATATGCACGAACAATTTCCTACGATTTTGGAGCTTATGATTGGTCCGGATATATGGTATATTACAGGTAGAAAAGTGTATTGAATTATTGGAAGAAAATCTGTAAAACATAAATTCTGTTAACATGCTGACATTGTGTCAATTATGATGGATGCGCAAGCGTGGTGGAAAAGTTGGAAGTCTATTATATATAAATCAGCAATTATGTTTTGCAAACTTGTGGTTAGTAATGTGCTTTATCAAAGTTGGAAATTGAATTAGATCAGCAATATGATGAAGAAAATTATTTAACATAGTGAATCGTATGAGGAGCAAGATTTTTTGGACAAGTATTACTTGACAGTAGTCATTGCCAGGAAAGAAACCATTATTAAATAACGAAACAAGTATTAATCCACTAATGACTAAGGTACGAAAATGCATATCAATGTTCCGACGAACCCACAACGAAGAACGATTTATTACAGTAATGTATCCGGACTAAATTTGGCAGACATTTAACATAGAGTGCTAACAAGAGACTGCTAAACGAAGTGGAGCAGTCTTCTGTCAATTATTAAACATTTTAGTTTATTAAAAATTGCAGACTAAAGATATAGACATAAACAATGACATCCAACTGTTTTTTATATAATTACTGCTCTTGCACATGTAAAAACAACTGTTGAAGGGTTCTGTTGTCGAGATAGCAATCTAAAAATAGAGATATGTCTATTCGAAAATATAGGGGACATTGTATTTGCTTAGAAAAATCCTACTAGTGTAGAGACTGAACGAGCATTTTCCTCAGCAGAACCATTTGTAACAAAAATAAGTTGTTTGAATGATGAAACGCTGGACAAGCTGTGTTTTCTAAAAGCTTATTTTTTATTTTTCAGTTATTTTTAGTCTAATTCAATAATATTGTTAAGTTTGGAATAACTAATAAATTGAAACTTAATATTGATTTTTATTATAACAAATTTTGAAGTTGGCGCTTGTAATGTTTTCTACGGATCAATTCATAATGAATTGAATCTGCAATTGACCGGCAGTTTTTAGTTTCCTGACATTCTTTCTACGTAGCGCATTTTTCTGAAAAGCATTTTTTTGTTATAAATAATAATTTAATTATAAATAAATTGATATAATTTTTACATATCGATAATTTAATGTTAGTAAATATAGAAATTGATAAAAATATAATTATACTTAAATTATTTGAATGCAGTGTCTAATTGCAGCTTATATTTGTTTGAACTTGTTTTATTTGTAATTAGTGTAATTTTCAAAAGGATTAAGAATACGAAGTTTTGATTATTAAAATTGATTTAAAAAAATGCGATTTTCTTATTTTACGCTTCGAATGCTCAGGATCTCATGTTATATTTACAAATTTTCCAAATGTAGATTGAGGCCATTTCAATTAGATGTTTAATATTGTTGGCTTTATTCAATTTTAATTATTCTCAGTTTTCTTGAAATACCAATTATTCTTGATCTACTTCTTTTTCCAACGTTAGATACAGACAGCTATTGGTTTAAAATTAAAATGGACTATTTCTTTCCTACAAAAAATTAATTTAAAATATTAAATTAAATATTTCATTGAACTAAGTATAAAAATAAATCTACACACACACGTGTAAATCTACGAATAGATAAATTGCACCAATAACAAAATACATTATTAAAACAAAAAGTCAAAGTTATGAAGCAAAATCCTATATATGGAAATTAAAATTTAATTTAATTCAATTTAATAAAAATTATTATATTTTATTCCACATGCAAATTATGTGATTCATGATGTCATCTGTCTGGCACTTCAGAGTACTGACTTAAAACTGATTGTTAGATTAGTTAGTAAATCACATTTTTAGTATCTTTTTAATTTATGAATATCAATGTTATAGAAAGCTAAAAATTTTGGGTAGCATACAAAAATTTCTTAGGCATGGTTATTTTATAGCGACTTTCAAGAAATTCTTATACTATTTAAATATAAATTATGTATATTTTCAGACAATATTTAACTCCATTGGTAAATTTATACAACTGTGTGAGAAATACATAATCATTTTATAACAAACAGCCTTTCATGGATAATTTATGAAATTTTGGTAGAAATGCCACCATTTTAAGTAAAATTTAGCAAATTTAGTAAAATTTCTATATACTTATTACAATAGTGTAGCTATTTGAGATAGCATTTAACGAATTCATAATTATATAAGTAAAGACAGGATCATCTGGATATCATTTAGCAAATTAGGGCGCTTATTTATATTATTTAGAAATACATGATTATTTAGGGTAATAATTCTTAATAATATATGGATATTTTATTCTTTAGTGAAAACATGTATATTTTGAGCAACCTTTGACTGATTTATGAATATCGGTTAACTATTATCTTTGACATTTTGGTGTTTTGAGACATTAGACAATATATTAGACAATATAGGCAATTTAGTTAGTAATACAAAGTTATTTGGGAGTAACATTCAACAAATTTATTGTCAATTTATATATCATGTTTAGAAATACACAGTAATTTAGATAACATAGATGAAGCTCTATTAAATATATGAATAGAGATGAAAATCATATAGGTTTTATAATGAAATATTTATAATTTATTGGATATATAGATGATATTTTAACAACATTATGATTTTAGTCGGTTTATAGTCAATCTGCATGTATGTTCAGAAATTGGCTTCATACAAATCTTTTCTGAATAGGTTCTATTTCCAGGAATCTNTCTAATAACTCCAATTCTCCAACCGCTTTTTTTAACAAGTATTACTTCAGAAATTGGAAATCCATCTTCAATAATATCACAAATAAATGGGTTCACAAAAAATGCAAATGTAGATTTAAATCTTTTCAAATCTTCAAACCTACATTTGAAATCCGCTTGCAATTCTTCCAATTTTTCACTGTATTCGTTTACTTTTTCTTCTGTGATATCAATTTTATTAGCTTTTATTCGTGGAAAATGATTAAATATTTTCGACCTAAGATCGTTCACAAAAAGCCGAAGTTTAGCTTCAAAACTAAATAACGTTTGTGACAAATCAATAATTATCTTTTCTTTTCCTTGTAAAGCCAAATTTAATATTTGCAAATGTTCCATAATGTCTGTAAGGAACATTAAGTCAGAAAGCCAAGTTTCATTTTCTAATTCTGGGTATGCTATTCCTTTTTCTTTGGTAAATATTATGATAGGATTTAGGAGTTCCACAAAACGGTCCAAAACATTGTAAGTTGACAGCCATCTAACAATACACCATAAGGAGACATCATTGGGCAATTCATCTGTTTCATCATTTAATCTTAATTCTTCTAAAAAGTTTTTAAATTGACGATGTGTTTTGGCATTTGTTCTAATTAAATTCACAATCTTCAAAACAATCTTCCACACATTTTCGTATTTAAAGTACTTCGCTATGAGATGCTCGCGATGAATTATGCATTGAAGAGATAAGAAATGAGGAATATTTGGATCTCTGTTTAAAAGACCAATGAGACCTTGATTTTTCCCCATCATTGCAGGCGCTCCGTCTGTCGCAACACTTACAAGTTTATCACGCGCCAATTCAAACTTGTCCATCACTACATCAAGCGCAGTTTTGACATCGATACCGCGAGTTGTTTCTTTAAGAGCTACTAGGTCTAAAATTTCTTCCTTTACTTTTACGTCAGAAGATACAAAGCGGACAAAAACGGCTAATTGTGGAACATCCTGAATGTCAGTAGACTCGTCGAGAGCTAAACTGAATGCTGTACAATTTTTTAAATCACACATCAAATTATTTTCAACATTTTCGCTAATTTGGCCAATTCGACGCGCAGTTGTTCGACGTGACATAGGAATACGTGAGATCAATTTATGTAGTTTTGAGTTATCCGGATCCAAAACTTTAATCACTTCTTCCAAGTTTCTCTTAATAAATTCACCTTCTCCATATGTACGTTTAGCACGAGCTATATTCCAAGCTATCAAAAAACTAGCTTCGTTGGCACTGTCATCTTCTCGACTAAAAGAAGACATTAGTCCTTGTTGGTTTTGAAGCCCTGATTGCAATGACTTAAGTTTTTCTGTTCGCAATTTTGAATTGAGTGGATATTGAATTGATAAGTGTGGATGACTTACTTCATAGTGTCGACGTAAATTGGTTACTTTGTAGTTGGAAATTGTAACTTTACAAATAAGACACAACGATTTACCATTATTGTCAATAAAAAAAAACTTTTCTGTCCATTCTTCTTGAAAAGTTCTATTTTCTTGTTTGTATTTTCGTTTTTTGATGTTTTCTGAGGTCATTGTAATAATAAATTTGAATAACTTATATTACTGAAATTTAAACAAAATAATAAAAAGACATAAATTTAATTTTAATTAATTTAAAATTTTAAAATGCTTCATAAAAAATCTTCTTACCAAATTTTTCAAAAAACACGAATAGAAAACTATACTAAAATATACAAACGACCGCAATATTGTACAAACAAAAATACTAACTAATCAAAATTCACTAAATTTCACTAAATTTATTTTCATTGCTTCTCTCTCGTTGTTATAACAAAGCGCCGCCTACTACAAAATAATTTTAAAAAGCAGTAAAATGTGAAAAACAATGTTTCGTTAATTTTTAACATTTATGAAAATACAATTGCAACAAAAAATATTTTTTTAAAAATTCAGTTGAAAAAATTTCAAAATAAAAAAATCGAATTCAATTTTCAAATTCAATTATCAAAAATTCAATTATCAATGAGCCGCAGTTTACTCAACGAAGAGCCGCATTTCAACTGAATTTTTAAAAAAATATTTTTTGTTGCAATTGTATTTTCATAAATGTTAAAAATTATGAGATTTAAAATATAAGAAATATTTACCTCTGGTTTTAAGGGAAATGTTATATTTACAAGAGTTTTTGCACATCTTTAAACACAAAACAATTTTCAAATCATTTTAACATCAAAAGTTTAAAATAAAATATTGATTATCAAATTATAAAAGAAAGAATTACAAAGTCACTTAAAAATAGACTTTATCATGTTAGTTTTGATCAACTATAAACCAGGTGTAGACAAGTGCGGCTCTTTGATGAGCTGTGTGGCTTTCGAGGACCTCATTCGTGCCCACCCTTGATATATAATATGATATTCTTCAATATCTACATTGCAAATAGCACACTTAGTACCTTTGAAACAAGCAGAACTAATTATTAATCGTTCACAAAGTAAATATAAAACAGATACTTTGTTAATTTGACAAATTAAACATGTAAGAAACTCTCTTCATGTTTCTTCCAATACTTCATGGATTTTTATTTCTAAGGGTTGAAAGTCACTGAAGTCAAAAGTCCAAAAACTTAAATGTTTTAGAAAAAAATCCCTTGAAATTCCTTATATAAGAAAGTATGCATTATATAGACATTGAATCATTATCGTACCTAATCCAATCATTGTCTTGCAAAACATCGTAGGTCCTTATCGGTAAGTGCCCATAAAACCAAAGATGCATGTTGATAAGGCTTACTTTATAAACTGGGAGCACATTTTATAGATTAAATTTTAAGTTTATATTTAGCTAAGTTTACGGTCATGTATTTAAAAAAACATAAATATCTAAAAGAAATTACAAGTCAATCAATTTGATGATTCTTTATTGTCCAGAATTGACAAATTCATTCTTTTATCACTCGTGATGGAATCAGTGCCGGATTAACCACGTTGCACACGTTTCAATTGAAACGGGCCTACCAATAAATCTAGCAATTTAGGGGGCCAACTTTGAAGTTGACCAATTGACAAAATAAAAAACAAATACTGGTACTTATTAACATTTCTATAGGCTCGATCATTATAATTTGTTTATGAGCATTGAAATATTCTCTGGTGACCGGCCCGACCATGTAGAGTCGTTCACATGGTTAAATTCCAATTATTTCAAATTATACTGGTAGAGTTCTATACTGCTGAGTCTTGGTCCTGTATCCTGCACAGCTCTTATAAAAGAAAGGGAATATATAGTCACACAGTCTCAGTTTCAGTACCGAAAGTCGACCTCTAGTAAAGCTGCTGACTGTATCAAGTTCCGATATAGATAACGCAAAGACTGCGTAAATATGAATAATCCGAAACGAAAATTTCTCGCGTCGACAAGTTAGCACGCGCTGGATTCCGCAACAAATAACAAATAGTTCGGTTAGCTGTTGGCTGCATGCATCTGCACATCATAGCAGTATGACATGGTACTTGTCATACTGCATACGGTACATAACATGGTGCGGTAGTATAAATTGAGTCAATTCAAGTTCGGGTGTCCTAGTTGTAAGATTAATGTAAAATTATAACTAAAGTTAAATAGTATTAAAGTTTTACGAAATATTATAATAAATAGAGTTATTACAAACCATTAAAATGAAAAAGTTTGAATCTGGTTCACGGAAGCACCAAAAAAACGTCTTTTTGAAAAAGTAGCACAGCTGCAACTTGGATCGATTGAACGTTTTATTAACAAGTCTGAGCCATGTAGTGACTCTTTAGGAACGAAAATCTCCAGCTAGCTTATCGCTAGATCCTTTAGTAGCCGTAAACTTATCACCACAAGAAAATATTGTTAATAAAGATTGTAGTCATACGGAAGAACTACTCGTACAGCCTGAATCAAACTTAACCGAAGATAATATGCTGATATTGTTGAACACTGCTAGACATGCTGGCACGATGCAAGAAGCGGATCTAGCTTTATAGAATGTAGGGGGCAAGATGGTGAATTATTAGCTGCACATGGGGCCTATAACTTGTGCAAATCGAGATGGCATATATGCTAATTTGTTAAGAAAATATGTCAATAATAACAGAAAACTTAACGATTCTCAATCTAGCAATGGAGAAAAAATGTGTTTTGACAGGATTTGACAGCTGGAGCACCATGAATAGATTTTAACAGCATGAACAATCAACTGATCATAGATGCGCTCTTACCGTTTATGCCACTCGTTTATCCAAAGTTCAGACTTTGGACAAAACAGTTTGCAAGCAAGCAAAGTTTCTTACATCACGTGGATTATCGCTTAAAGGATCTTCAAAAACCTTTGAAATGGCAGATAATGGAAACTTTTTAGGTTGCTCGGAGTAGAGATCTGCAGTCAGAAAAAACTGATCTTTGCACTGCAGTAGGACTACTGAAGTAGTTGTTGCAATTTCTAGCATCTCTGAGGAACAGGTTTGGTTTTTATCGAGATAGCGCTTCAGAATTATGCTCTGAAAAGCAAATCAATTCAAAACCTGCACGTTAACCAATAGCAATGAACCACCTGTCGTTTTAACGGGCGAGGAAAAGTTCAAAATCGATACCTATTATGTTATAATTGATTCCATTGTTACCGATCTTAGCCGTAGAATTGCAGCATATAAAGCCATTGACGATCGTTGGTATTTTTTGTACGCCGATGATGTCACTGTTGGCCTCTGTGATGAGTTGATTCAGTGGCGAACATTTCTAACAGAAATCCGATCATTACCGACAAAGAAAATTAATGAATCTGAAAACCGGGTTTCCAAATGTGCATGTTGCTCTGCGCATTTATCTTACTTCGCCTGTTTCAAACGATTCTTCATTCATATCAAACGTATTAAAAGTGCTGTTAGATCAACGATGTGCCAGAAAAGACTAAGCAGCTTAACACTGATGGACATTGAATCTGAAATTGTTCAAAGCCTTGACTTTCAGGATATTATCGACTCTTTTTCAACAATTAAGTCGCATAGGAGATTTTTGACATTATACTGCGCATATTCGGTATGTTACAGTATGTTTTGTGTAAGGCTGCGAATTTAGTTGTGGAACGGGCCTACAAAAACTTAATCCGGCCCAGGATGGACTTACATTTTTGATATAAAATTATTATCCTATCTAGTGATTTTATAAAATTACATTATCGTGATGTTCATAGGTCAATATATCATTTGACTTTCAAATGTAGAAACTTTGTTTCAACTTCTTTACTTTTTCTATCTTATTGTGACTTGTTACGTGTATTTAGGGATGTTACATTTACAGTTTGTTTTATGAAGTTTCGAAAAACTGTATTTACTTGAATTATAAATGGACATTTTACATCAATAGACATAATAATATTAATAACTTTAGATTTGTGAATATTTTATTTAATAAGTTTTTTGACCAATTTATAAAGGAAATAAATAATTTTTTACAATCAATACAAGAGTTTATTGTTGTCCCATATAATCAGTCATAGTTATTGAAGAAAGCAACCAACTGATTTTTGGATCGTTTTATATCACCTAATAGCAGTGTTTCTCAAACTATGGGTCGCGAAAGAATTTTTGGTGGGTCGCGATGACTAGAATAACTAGAGTTAAATAGAGTTATTCTCATTAAATAAACATTTATTTTAAAATTAATCTTTGTCATGTGGGTCGCAATAAAATTTTTGGCATGAAATGTCAAAAATTTGGGTCGTGATCAAAAAAGTTTGAGAACCACTGCCTAATAGAATGGTAATACCTTGAATGTTTTCCAGAAATAGAACAACATCGCATAATCTTACCTATAAGGTTCTCTTTGCTAAGTTAGTCTTCCTGTAGGATCTTCTATTTATCCATTGAAGACATTGAAAAATAGACGAATCAGAAATCCTGATCTGTGTTGAAGCTATATAAAAATTGCTGTCCAGGATAATTCTAGAAATAATTGGAAATTTACAGATCAACAATATAACTTTAGGAGGAAAAAGACATCACGCAAAGTGGAAAAGTGCAAAACAAGACCTATTTTATTACGTAAACTGAGACTTTGGTTTAATTTTTGAAATTACGTTACATCGAAATTTTGTAAAATTAATTTTCATTAAGCGAGGGATGGTTGTAAGAGCCATATTTTATACATTTGTAATTGGAGTCAAAATTGTATTGAGATCATAACATCAACCTTTTTCGATTTCAATACTCTGTAGGATATCAAATCGGTGTAGCATTTGCAAATGCGGAATAAAATTAATGAATTACACGTTGGAGAGTTTCCTAATTAAAAGTTGTTTCATCAGTACCTAGACAAAAGGACCAATGAATCAAAAAAGGGCCAACAACCAAAAAGACCAATAATAAAAACCAAATAGAAAAAAATTAATTAGCAATAAAAGTTTCCAGCCGAATTCTGGAACCTGGAATGTAAATCAGTAATTTCAATTCAGAATTCAACAATATGAAAGTAAAAAGAATTCATTAAGAAATGTTAATTACTCAGTTGCGATTTGAGCATAATAAATAAGATTCATATGGCGAATATTTAAAAATGGTAGAATGAAATTATATGATTTTATGAGTAAAATTATTGGAGTTGAAATTCTATTATAAAAATGTTTTCATTACTTTGGTTTTTATTGATATTTTTTATTATTGTTTTATTTTAATTGACCCTTTTTGGATTGGTTATTTTGCTTGTGAGTTTATTTTAATTACCGATCGTGATCTAGATATATTCTCTTTCATTTTTAGGATACCCTTGAAGTATTTTTAATAAATATTTGAATCAAATAATTTTATTTTATTTCTAAATTAAAATACAATTAAAATTAACGAATTAAACTGATTGCACTGTGTATTAATTCACATGTGGTGATTAAATGGTTGGAATCTTTTCCAATATACACAGCATGGGAATATTACAGAAGTTAGAAATATTACTGATAAAAGATTGTAGCTTTCATCAATTACAAATATTTGACTTTTGCCAGGTTCGAATAATATTACGAAAATTATCGCTAGCCAAGTATAATAATTGGTCTTCGTAACCGAATCGTATTAAAATAAACATTTATCAATACTAGAAATTGTCACAGAGGTTTTAGGCAAAAGGAAGAAAGAATTTATCGGTACTTGACTTGTTTATAGAGAGAAGTGAGCTGTTTAAGTCAGACAACGGTTGCAGAATTGTTTGTTGCTGAAGCAATATAATATGAAAATCCTGCCGACTATTTCACGAAGTTTCCTCATACAATGTTATCAAGCGTCGAAGGTGTCAAGTAGATTCAATATTATATTTATAAATAAATGCAAGTATTTTGGTATATTACCGTATTTCTTTATTATTGGTCAGCATATGAATTGGGAAACAACGAAATTTATACAAATTCGGATGTGCTTCGTCTCATCTAAAAAGTCTTTATTAGCAACATTGCATTGATTTTGTAAATAATTTTTGTAGCAAAATAAAAATTTGAACCAAATTTTAATGCAAAAAATTAAATAAGAATTGTAAATGATTGATTTTGAATGCATTAAAAGAAAAATTCAAAAAGATTCCTAATTGGAAATATAAAAGCAAGAGTTATTAAGTATATAATAAAACTTTACATTTTCGTGAAAATTACATCAGGTAATAATTTTTTACTTTAATTTTTCCACTGGTATTGAAATTAAGTGTTAACTTGTTTTAAATTAAAAATTTAATCATAAATTTATACGCACAAATTGAAATAAGTTTCTGGATTAATTTATTTTAAAGTTATAATAAGTAATTATCATTGGTTAGTTAGCCGTACTAGAAATAGGAATTCGTCAACCTTAACAATTGATTTATTTTTTCGGATTTAGCGCTTGTAATTGTATTAAAATATATGATTATAAATCTATCTAATGCAGTACCCCACTCGAGTGTTCACAAGTTTCTCATGCACCAAGTGATTTATATAAGGGAAACGGCGCAAAATTAATTTTTTTATCTTTGTGCGCGAATAAGGAGCGACATTTTAAAAAAACTTACATACCAAGTTTAAATAATATTTTAAATTTCATTGGGCATACGTTTTACTTTTTTTTAAATGAACTATCAACAAAAAACAAAATAATAAGTCTGGGAGAAAGCACTAATAAATTGTTGATGATCAAACTGAGTAATTTTTATTAGATATAAAATAATAACTCAAATCAAATTAAAAGAATTTTAAATATAAATTTCATATTATTATAATTTTTAGTTACAGATTTTGATACAACTTAATGAGGACTTTTTTCAATTTTTATGTAATTTATTTCTTTTCTTGATCCTAAATTTATCTTTTCAATTTTTTCCTACTCATGTAAGGTAGGTGATTTTGAAATATTTACAACAATCATTATTATTTATGACCGGTAGAAAAGATACCTTTTCCGTTATGGAGGTTGCCATCGACTTCTGAAAAATTTAAATTTAAAATTGACCCTATGTGGGGCGTGGACCACATGTTGGGAAAAACTGATCTAAAGGTATAATGATAATCAAATACTAAGCAAAATCAAATTTACATAAGTCTATAATATAACCTTATATAATATATCCTTATGAAGCGAGATACACAAAATAATAATATTTTTTTCCATTTGACTTTTCTCTATTTGTATTGATCTTGTTTGGTTTTCAAAACAACTTTTATATATAACTTTTATATTTATTATGTTGCTTCTCATTATTTTAATTAATTTTAATTTATTTTAAAAAATATTTTAAAACTACAAATAATTCAATCCCAGATTCCAAGCTGATCGCACCCGGAAATTGTTGTAACAAAATACTATTACATAAATTATAAGTATTTTATTAAAATTTATTAATTAGAATTTCCGCGATGAAAATATTTTTTATCATTTTTATATAATGAATCTAGATTTTCTCTTTTAACACGTTAGCTGCCACAATGTTAAGAAAAATTTGTCCTCCTGTGCCAAGTCGGTTGTTCGGCTAATATTACTTGTATTATTATTATTACACGTATGGCAGTCCACGCGGCTCAAACGCACGAAAATATACGACATGCATGTCTCATGGGAGCTAACGTTTTAACAGCGATATTTAGTTAATAAGTTTGAAATGAAGACTGAAGAAATTTTTAAATAAATAAAAAATATTATTATTGAAACTTAAAATATCAATGACGAAGGTTGATTCCATTTATTGCCAGATTATACAATAAAATTTATAAAGAATAAATACTAATAAATACTAAAAAATATAATTAATAAAATTTATTCAAAATCTTGAAATGGTTTTTAATGCATTGAGAGCCAATCGCAAATTTTGAATTAATTTTAGAATAATTTGCACATCCACACAATTACTTATTTTGATGATGTTCTTTTCCAAATAGTCAAGGTTTATTGGAAACATGTTATTGAAAAAGTAATCGTTATATCCAACAGAATAATTGAAGTTCATTATACAAAGTCCAAGATCACGACACAGATCTGTAGTTTTTTCGATTATTTCATTACCAATTTCATTAAAAAATTTGAGATTAAAGTTTGAGTTTGTGGAGTATTTAAAACTATCAAAATTAACGACCCAAAATTTCATTATCTCCACATCAACATAGAAGCGTTTCAAATGGAATTCCAGAGCAATTAAACCGAATGTAAAATCGGAAAGTTCTAATAAGTTTGGTGTTTTGCAAATATTATCCGCTATCTCCAATAATCCTTTCACTGCTTGAATAATAATTTTCGATTTTTCACTGAGCGTTTCGATTTCACTTCGGTTTTGTGGAATAATTTTATTGTCTTTATTTCCCCTGATAGTGTTGATCTCTGAATTTCCGGAAACAAATGAATATTTCTTTGAAATGGACAAATTTGGAAAAATGCATTTAGCTTCGTTTAATTTCCCATAGAAATCGGTAGCTATTTGTTTTATTGTTGACTGAATTAGTTGGATATAGGCATTGTGCTTATCAATAAATGTTAGCAACGGTTTATAAAAATCACCTAATAATGTATCCGGGTTTATGATGTCTTCATCGTAATTTCCAGCATAGTCACTTGCTATATTTAGTGGGCATGAAATGCTAGAACAATAATCGCGATATCTATCAATATGACTTCTTAAATTATCGAATTGGATGAAAAGTATCGAAAATAAAATCGAATTTTTTATGGAATTGTTTCTTTTCATTTTCTTGAAATTTTCGAATATGTCATCATAATAGTCATTGTCAGAATGAATAACAAATTTGCATTGTTCTAAACATTTAGTTACTATTGAAATTAACTTTGATTTTGATGTTCCTTTCTCTAGAGATTCTAAACGATAATGTGGAATTCTTTTATCGAAATACATGTTTAAATCATGGAAAATTGTTTCCAAAGTATCTGTTATGTCATTATTATTTTCCAGTTTTGACAAAACAATAAAGTCTTTTATCTGTATGAAGTGGTCTGCATTTCCTGCAATATAAATCACTCCCGTAACTGATAATCTATCTATTGGACAGGTTGAGTTAATAGTCAGCCATTGCTTGGCACAATCAAGGCAAAAAGAATGCCCGCAATTTTTTAATGTCATTAGAGTCTCATTGGTTATTGAATCATAACATATTGGACATTCTTTACCACTTTCCATTTTAATATATACAAATATTTCTTTTTAAATTAATATTAACCTTCCTTAATAAATTATTTCTTCTCAAATCTATTGGTTTAAAACATTTAAAAAATATCTAAAATTTTTAAAATCTAAAATTATTCAATAAAATTAAATCTTCTACAATAAAATTTAAAATTTCAAAGAAAATTATTAAAATATGAAAATTATTGAAATAACAGTAATAATTTTATTTTGTGTCGTTTTAAATTTGTTTTGTTTATTGGTATTGCGAATTTTTATTCAATTTATTAATTGAAAAATAAGAAAATACGGAATCAAAGCAGCGGTTAAAAGTTTTAAAAATATTCTAACCCATTAAAAATACAAAATTTTTTAAAAATAAAATTTTCAACATCGATAATTTGCACGTTTTACATGATAATCTTTAATTTAAAATGACGTTAAATATCATTTTCTTCAATAAAATATGAGATAGATTCCAAGGTGTCAGCAATGGTTGATCGATTTGTTTACTTATTGAAACCCAGATGTTTAAGGATAATTTTGTCATGTACCCGACCACAAACCATTTAATTTGTCTTGTGACAGTGTAGAATGACGCTAACTTTTAACGCAAATGAGACTGTTCCCGATGGGTAATTTTTAATTACAAAACATTTTTCAGAATATAGTCAAGGGGTATTTTTGATACTAGGAATTTTTGTACACAAAATTAGAGCTTCACTAAAAAGTCAATGCTCCAGAAGGCCACATGGTATTTTTTCTCACTATAGTGAAAGCGTCTCTTTGGTCCAAGAGATTTTCTATACAAAATCCAACCCTCTCTAAAAAGCCAAAGTATTTTAAGGTCTTTAAATTTTTGTTCAAGAATTTATGGTCAAATATTTTGATTAATCATTGGCCACGTGAAATTTTAGTAATAATTTAAAATTAAAGTAAATTAGTGTAATATTTTAAAATTTAGTAAATGAAAGTAAATTCAGGGCAATATTTTAAAATTAATGTATCAGTAAATGAATCAGTAAATAAATCGATGTTTTTTTATACAATGTGAATTGAAAAGAAATCAATGGTGAAATTTCACTTTTTAACGATAGTCAGATTCTATGTACAAAAATATTTCTAGGACCTTAAATTAGTTTGGCTGTTTTAACGAGGCTATGATTTCTTCTACAAAATATTTCTAGGACCTTAAATTACTTGAGGTTTTAACGTGATCTGAATTTTGTATAGAAAATTCCTGGACCAAGAAAAAAGACAACGTGGCTTATTACAGCAATGGCTTTTTAGCGAGGCTCGGATTTTGTGTACAAAGTTCTTGAGCCCCACTGACTATAGTGTGAATTTGAAAAAATAATATGTAGCCCACAGACTTTTTAGCAAGTCTCTTCCATGAATCTCCGGTGGCATTGGACTCATTACATGAAAACTTATATAATATATCAGACACTAAACCTAACAGGGTCTGAGATTTATTTCTAAACCTTTTTAGTAATTTTCCAAGATTTTGACAATATTTTAAATATATTGGAATTGCCTAATGATTTCATGTCAGAAAAGTTAAAATCTTTTAAATATGGGATAATTTTAACATCAGATTTTATAAGTTCACCATCATTAAATGAATCATAATTAGTGTTTTATCGCACGTAATCGAAAGGCGATGAATTGTTCCCATTAGCAAATGCGTCTTTAGAAATTTGTCGCCCCTGTGCTATAAACTATAATGCGCCCTAAAAAAACAATTTTTACAAAAATATATTATGTTTATTAATAATATTACACATTATTGCATATACATAATTAATATTATATATTACATCATTTTATTTCAATGACTAGGATAACAAACGAACAAAAAAAACAATAAAAAAATAATATTAAATTAACATTAGCTTACAAAAATTCAACAGTCTAATGTTTTCTTTAAACAAAAAAATTAAGAAAAAAATAAATTTCTTTCAAACATAGATATCAAAATATAACATTAAATAGAATTAATATGTATAATGAAGAAAAACGATTACAATATTTTTTTCTTTCTAGATTTATGTCTTGCAAAACTATCAACTATTTCTTCACAGTCAATACTTTCAAACAATTCAGACTCAATGGCTAATATACTTAAATTATTAAATTTTTCTTGTCGCAAGGAAGAACGAAGATGATTTTTTAATCTTTTTAGAAGCACATCCGGATAATTTTTTCTTTTCCATTTTTATTTTACAAGGGTATCTTTAAAAAAATGTAAAGTTATAAATTGTAATAAAAAAATATATTCTTTTCACCTTTTATTTCAAAATTAATTCTAGATTATTACAAAATTTTCTTCTCTATTTTTTAAAGTTTTAAAACTTATAAACAAAAATGCCAAAAAATAATAATTATTTTTGCATATATTTAAAATTTTAATTTATATATTAAACTAATTTTTTTATTCGATTTTTCTTTAATTTTGTTTTGTTTATAATTTTTCAATTTTATCAAATTTATGGCTTTTAAAAAAATTTACGGCGCCCCCTGTGATTAGCACAGTTAGCACAATGGAAGAGACGGCGCTGTCCATTAGTCAATCTTTCTACAAACCCTTTGAATATCTATTTTTACTCAAAAGAGAAACCAGCTTATATGTACTTTTTGTAAATTTTTCAAACGTAAAAGATAATGACCACGATCTGGCATTTTAATGTTTTATTAAAAATGGGACATTAATTTTTTTTTGATATTTAATTACAATATTTGTAAGATAACAAATTTCTCCGTTCAGGCGTTTGTGGATTCTGGAATCAATTTGCGGCTCGACATAACCGGTTTATCGGACAATGAAAACATTAGATTCGATGATGAAGAACGTGTTAGAAATATTTTGTTTTCATTTATTATATTCTTGATTTATAAAATTAAGCGCTTTTAAAGTATCCCCTCTTTAATTCAACCTCTTTTAGGCCAATGACACGTGTGTTTGTTAAGATTTTTTACAATTTAGTTAATTTTCAGTGAAAACAGATTAAAATCCTTGGACGAAAATTTTCCCATCATTTTATTGTAATACTTAATAAAAAAATTATCTATAAAGAGGTTAATCAAGCATTTATTTTTGTAAGTTCTGTTCAATAATTAATGAAAGAATCCGAAATTTATTGTATATTCTAAAACTCGAAATAATTCTCCACACAATCCAATTTTCCCCAAAAAAATATCTGAAAAAATACTTCCCGTCCGGGAGTTATCGTTATTTGAATAAATATTAAAAATTTCATGTTTTAAATTGCCGAATTATACTATTTTTTTGCTTTTATATTATTAAAATTTAAATATCCCTTTATGAGAAATATGAGATATAAAAACAAGCATAAGTTAAATGCAATTGCTAGTTATCGACTNATATTATTAAAATTTAAATATCCCTTTATGAGAAATATGAGATATAAAAACAAGCATAAGTTAAATGCAATTGCTAGTTATCGACTTAATGGAAATATCTCAGAAGTGCTTTCTCAATGATTATGCATATTTAATGATAGCTTAAGTCGAACAATTCGGAGAAAATTTATGAGATTAATTGAAAATTCAAGCGATAGAATTATTTCCAAAAATTTGCTTAAATTAATTAAAATTTTTTATAATACCTCAAATAATTCTCCACCCCTGTATTTTTTGAAAAAAATCCTTAACAAAAAAATAACCCCTCATGGGGAATTAATTCTAGTTTTTGAAGTATATATATATATATAATATATATATATATATACCTGTGCATATGCATGCTGATCTCGAAAATATGGCCGCTGAAGTCCTAAAATTAACAGATAATGATGACAGAAACAATAAAATTTCTGGAGTCAGTGTGAAACATTTACAATTGGTTATTTGTAATGATGATGTGCTGAAAAAATGATTCTGACATTTGAGTATATATATATATATATATATATATATATATATATATATATATATATATATATATATATATATATATATATATATATATATATATATATATATATATATATATATATATATATATATATATATATATATATATATATATATATATATATATATATATATATATATATATATATATATATATATATATATATATATATATATATAATATATACTCAAATGTCAGAATCATTTTTTCAGCACATCATCATTACAAATAACCAATTGTAAATGTTTCACACTGACTCCAGAAATTTTATTGTTTCTGTCATCATTATCTGTTAATTTAGGACTTCAGCGGCCATATTTTCGAGATCAGCATGC
>CAUHTR010003655.1:0-44021 GCA_959609185.1 Schmidtea polychroa | reverse complement strand
ACGGCGTTTCGTCGTAATCACTGACTTTTAATCATAATACTTCGCCCTTCTTGGAAAGCTTCTCTTTACGTTCTCCATATTTTTTCGTTTTCTGTTAACAGATAGATTGTTAAATTATAAGTATTACTTTGTAGTAGGATTGAGCTGGATTTGATTCGACCCACTTATCTATGTAGTGGGGACTTTCGTTTTTTGTTCTCTGTTTGTGTTGTCGAATCCTTGATCTTCACCTCGACATTGTCCTCGTCTCTTCCAACGCCTCATCATCATGTGTCTGTTCTCCGCCCTCTGGATTCTGTTTCCTGTCATTTCCTCTGGGTTTTATCCCCCATCCTTTCGTCGTCGTCCAATCGTCATTCCTCCACCCGGTTTTCCCGAAAATGTCGTCCTCGACATTTGCTGCTTTTGATCATCTCCTCGTTATTTTTTAATTATCTCTTTCTTGTCGTTGTCGGATACTTTCTCGTTCTCTTTGGTTCCGTTGTTGGCGCTGTTACTTGTTCTCCCCTCATCATGATATCCGTCTTGTCTGTGATCTAGTTAATCTACCGCTTACTTCTGGTTCCGTTTGGGCATTTGTTTGTGATCTCGTGATTATCTTTCTTGTTTCTGGGTCTTTAGTGGCAGTTTTCGCTACTGCTTTACATCGACATGTATTCACATAAATGGGTCTAATTAATGGATTGTTAACCAACTTTACTCGAGCGTTGTTCTCGTTTACATAGATGATTTCATACGGTCCTCTGCCATTACGTTGTAATTTCTTTGCTGTTCCTGGGATTAATTCGGGTGTTTCTATAATAACCCAATCTCCGACTTTAAATTGATGGTTTTTGCACGTTCTTCTTTTTATCATGTAATTCCTTATAACTTTCCTGATTGAATCGGATGTTCATTCCTGCGGTTTTCCATATTTCTTGCATTCTCTCTTTGAACTTTGTCACATAATCATCTATCTCCATATACTGTGATATTGGCGGTTGGTATTCGAGATCCAATCGGCATGTTGCATTCTCTTCCGTACATGAGTTTAAACGGACTCATTTTCGTTGCTGAGTGTATTGACATTCGGTAAGCCCATTAGACACAACTTAATATATTCATCCCAATCCTTTTGATGTTTACTTACATAATTTTGACATCATGTCTATTAGTATGCCGTTAAATCTTTCTGTCTGACCATTCGTTTGCGGGTGGTACGGCGAGGTTCTCAATTTGGCAATTCTGAAATAATTTGTCACTTCATTTATTATCTCGCTCATGAAATTAGTTCCTTGGTCAGTTAAGATTTGTTTTGGTGTTCCATATCTGCAGCAGATCTCTTCCACTAATATCCTTGCCACCGTTCGTGCTTTTTGATCCGGCATCGCAAATGCTTCCGGGAACTTTGTTAGATAATCAGTTATTACCAATATGTACACATTTCCACTGTTAGTCTCTGGTAGTGGTCCAACTACATCCATTGCAATCATTGTCATTGGTTCTGGCGGTATCGGCATTGGTTTCAGGGGCGGTTTTAATTTACTGCCTGTTGTTTTCCTAGTTGCGCATATCAAACAGTTCTTTATCCATTCCTTCACGTCATCGCTCATATTTGGCCAATAATATTTCTGTTTAAGTCTTCCTTCCGTTTTCTTGGCTGACATATGTCCGCCCAATTTTCCGTCATGGTATTGAGTCATAATTTCTTTCCGTCTACTTTCCGGTAAGCACATCAACCGTTTGTCGCCATCCATTACTAATAGCCATCCTTTCTCGATCGTATATCTGTGACGATTTTTCTCCATGTGTTCTTTTAATCGATCATCGTTGTTGAATATTTTCATATCGTTTTTATCCAGGAACTCGATTATTAGTTTCAATTCATTGTCCTCCTTTTGTTCATTCTTTAGATTGGTAAAATCGATATCTTCCGCGATTATCAGGCATATTCGTCTGACGTCATGATCCATGAGTTCCTCAAATACAAATCTCGACATGCAGTCTGCATTTGCGTTTGCTTTTCCTGACTTGAATTTGATGTATGGGGAATATTCCTGTAATTGCATTGCCCATCTCATTAGTCGACTAGATGCCTCTTTATGTTGGCCCAACCAAACTAGAGGTTGGTGATCCGTAGTAATAATTATCTCGTGTCCCCATAATAAATATTTGAAATGTTTTATCGCCTGAATTATTGCTAAGGCTTCTCTTTCTGTGACTGAGTAATTCTTTTCGTGCTTTTTGAACGTCTTGCTATAATATCCGATGACTCTTTCTCGTTTCTCCTCATCCCATTGTCCTAGCACAGCTCCTGATGCATATCCACTTGCATCGGTTGCCAATAGAAAAAGGCTTTTTGAAATCCGGATGTATTAGAATGGGTGAGGCTATTAATTTATCTCTTAGCGATTCGAACGCTATTTGCTGTTCTCTTTCCCATAGGAATGGGGTATCCTTTTTCGTTAGTTCCTGAATTGGTTTTGCGATAGTTGCGTAATTTTTGATGAACTTGCGGTAGTATCCGCATAATCCAGAAATTCTTGTACCTGAGTCACAGTCTTTGGTATCGGACAATTCTTTATCTTTTCGACATTTCTCGGGTCTGGTTCCTTTCCTTTTGCTGACACGATATGTCCCAGAAATGTGACCCTCTCCTTCGCCCAATCGCATTTTGACGGTTTCAATTTCAGCTTCCATTGCTTCAGTCTTATGAATACGTTTCTGATGTCGATTAAGTGTTGCTCGAAGGTACCTGAATATATCAACAGATCATCGATATACACCATACATTGTTTAATTCCGTGTGTCACAAAGTTCATACACCTTTGAAACGAAGCAGGTGCATTTGTTAATCCAAATGGCATCTTTTTAAACTGATATAAATCTTTCCCGATGGTAAAGGCTGTCTTTTCTCTATCTTCCTCTTTAACTTTAATTTGCCAGTATCCACTCTTTAAATCTAAAGATGTAAAGTATGCTGCTCCATGCAACATCTGTAACATTTCGTTTATGTCTGGCAGTGGGTACGTATCCCTTTTAGTTACTGCATTCAACCTCCGATAATCGATACAAAATCTCTGTGTGCCGTCTTTCTTTTTGACCATTACTACTGGAAATTGCCATGGTGAACAGCTAGGTTCTATTACTCCGGCATCTAACATCTTTTGTACTTCTTCCTCTGCTACCGTTTTTTGTGCTTCGGCTAATCGATATGGTCTCAAAGTTATGGGTGTCTCATCTGTTAACGGTATAATGTGTTGAGTTACATCGCTGGTACCCAAATCCAAATCTGAAGCCGCAAAGATATCTTTAAACTCAACCAGTAGTTGTCTGAGTTGTTCTTTTCGTCTTCATTTAGAAGTTCGCTATCGATGGTCCATAATTCTTTTTCGTCTGCTCCTTCGCTTTTTATCTCTGGCAGCTCAATGTTCATCATTGGGGTGAGTTTCCCAGTCTCTCGTTTTCATAGATTACTTTATCTTCCTCGTCAAAATTGGTGATGTTGATGGGTATCTCATTATCCTCATTTATACTGACGATCTCTCTTGCCAATGGTAGCTCCCTTCTCTTCTCAAATTTTTGACTTGGTTCGAATATCATATCTCCTTTGGCTTCGTTATCAACCTTGACATAACATATTGTCTGGGTGCGTGCTGGTATTATCATTTTTTCGGAACATCTTACTTCTGTTCTCATTGTGCATATCTGTCCCGTTTTATCTTTTAATTTCATGGAGCTCAAATCAATCACAATTTCTTTCAGCAATTCTGGCATGACATCTGTTCCGATTATGCATGATACGCTTAACTGTCTGATGACTGCGAGGTACGTTGTAACTTTAACCCCTTTATATTCAATCGTTGACCATACTCTTCCTACTACCGCTATGGATTGTTTGCTGCATGTTATTACATCCATGGTTGTCTCCTCGATGCATGGCCATAGTCTACCTGGGAGCATGTTCATATTTATTGCTGAGATATTTGCTCCGGTATCAATCATTGCATCCATTTCTATTCCGTTTACTTCGACCGTGATGGTTAATGATGGTCCGGCTGGTGTCTGCAATACCGCAATCGTTCGTGTCTCCACTTCTTGTTCTACACTTTTAGCCTGTTTGATCATCGTTGGATCCATTGCTGCCCAATTTGGTTCATAAGCTGTTGGATAAATGTTCGGTATGGGTAATCTTCCGGTTCCCATTCTTATTCGTTCTCTCATTGTTCCTGGTCGTCGCATTGGTCCATTAGTTGGTGCCTGTAAATATGGGGCCTGTAAATACGGTGATCCCCATGGTTTCATTTTTTCGTTTTCCCAAGTGGCTGTATTTTTATTTATCAACATTGCTCCTCCTTGGTTATTATCATCGTCGTCGAAATCATCATTGTCGTTGTCACTATCATCGTCTCGTCTGAGGTTCATCCACTTTTTCCACTTCCCGGTTCTTTTTGCTTTCTCTTGAGTTCTTTCTGCTTCTAATCTCATTATTACTTTGAACTTACGTCCGACTTCTTCGTCTGTCCCTTTCATTTGCGTTAATATTTTCAACAATCTTTTTATTCGATGGATATCCTTTGAGTGTCCATGCAACACCATTGTCTTCGCTAAGAACGGTAAGAATCCAATTGCAAGTTTCCAATTTACTTTTCTCTCGCGCTTATAAATATCAAAACATGCTAGCATCTGAGTTAGTATCACTCTGACTATTTGTATTATCAGAATAATTCCGAGTATCCCTGCCATCATTTGGCCGAATATCAAAAATCGACCCCACATAGCCTTCATCATATTTGCTGTTGCTTGTTGATAGTGGCTTGGTGATAATAATAGCTCGTAATTTGGGCTCTCCCCATAATTATTTCCCCCAGAAATAGTCACTATATTTGATAGGATCGCTTGTCTTTGTGCTGGGAATAACATGTGGGCTCTTGCTGATTCAAGATCTTTTGGTGTATATAATCCACTCTGTGATACGTCTATCGGCTTGAACTCTAATTCTGTTGTTAGTTCCGTCAATCCAAATTTCTTGGGTGTTACTACGATTGTTTTACTTGGGAATTGAACCCATTGTCCATCTTCTTTTTCATACATTGGTCCATATGCATTACTGCAATTAAACAGATTTGGCTGAAACCCTACCGGGTTCATTATCCTGGTGACTGCTTGCACAAACCTGGGTTTACCTTCGTGAATGATTTCGAGTTCGTTTGCACATTTATCCCTTGGTATTGTAGGGTTTTCCGGCAATCTTGCCATTATCTTTTTGCATTGGTAGGTGTACATCACTTCGCCTACAATTCGTCCGAAATATCCTTCCTGTAATGGTAGTAACGGGATTGCGTTATCTGGATTTGTAATCGCCATTGCTAATTTCGTTCTCAATATTTCTTTGTTGAGCAGGCAATCGTTTCTCAACAGATCATGGTAGACTTTTTCCGTGGATGTTAATCCTCGGTGGTATAAGAAATCCATCTTGTTATTAGCATATAAATATAATTTGACATCCTTTTCGCTTAGCCTTCCGACTGCATTTGCTAGGGTTCTCCTCGACAAGTAGATTCCTTTGTAATTGGTGCTGATCACCATCTCATCGCATTTACTCACCATTTTGTTCTTTATGAACCTCATTCCTATTCCATCGTCTTTGGAGATTATCGCTGTAGGTGTTACTTCCGATTCTAATTTCGATGTTATTACGTCTTCTCTGAATCCTTTCCTTGCTCTCAATTCTTCCATCGCTCGTCTCTCTGCTTCTCCTTTTGGTTCACTGTACACTTTCCCTTGGATTTCTTCGAATATTGCTGTCTTGAGTAACATTAGTCGACATACTTTCTGATCTGCGTGGTATACCAGAGTTGACATTCCGGTTGAACATGATCGATCTGATGCGAGACAGCTTGGGTATTTCTTCATTGCTTGCGTGTCAGGGTCAAAATAGCCTTGATACCTTTCTAATTTAGCTTCGTAGCTTTCTATTACGACCACTCCACTAACCAGTTGTCCGTTCAAGGTGTATGTTCCTGTCTCACATGTTCCGTCTCCTTTAGTGATTCTGCCCGCCGTATATACGCGAGTCGTTTTTATTTTTCCTGGTTCTGCAGCGATTTCAATCCCTTGCCTTAAATGGATTCTCCCCGATCGGAATCCTTCCTCGCATTCTTCTCTTGATAGTAATATTACTGTCGATTCCAATCCCGGTTCTATGATTGTTGAGTGTGAGGATGTACCGCAGTGATGCGCGAATATCTTTCTGGTTACCGTACACTCTTGGACCATGGTTTTGATGAAATCTGCTTCTTGGTAGACGTTATACGAGACTGATGCCATGACTGTTTGTAATTTTCTTGGGTTTGCCGCTTTACAGTCTTCCGTATCTTTTAATGAATATTTCTCATGGATTTTTATGTTGTCGCAGTCGTAAACTGCAAATGACTCCGTTCCTTTGATACACATCATCCATATCAATATCGTGGTTATTATGGCATTCATTCCTTTTCGGCTTGCTCTTGGGTCGTTCATATTGATTGTCCCTTCGAATTCAGTTAGCAAATCGCGTAACTTTGCTTGCATCATTTCCGTTTGATCTTTCTTCCCAGTTGACTCGATGAAGCTTCTCCATCCCCCTTGTTCCAGTATATATGGTTCTATTGATCGTTTGATTATTTCTGTTACTGTGAATTCATAACCAGTTGCGTTATATTTTGGCATTCGTTTTTTATACTGCCCAATAACGTTATATACTAAATATGCTAATCCCACTAAAAATCGATTTTGGTCCTCTGATCTGCTTAATAGATGTTCCACAATTAATCTGAGTTCCACGGGATCCCTTAACGTTAATCGAATTTTATTATCCATGATTTTCATTATTATCGGTTTCAATACCGCCCATAATTGTTTGGCTTCGATCGGAATATTATCCTTCCTCATTATTCGTTTCACATCTGGATTTGCTAACGCTAACATGTTAGCTAATAAGTCGTTTATCCATCGTGTCCCTTGTTCCCGGACGCTTGTCTTCACTTTGACTTGTTTTACTAATGCACTTAGTTTATCCATTTTAGTTTTTACCTGTTCCATTTGCGCCTGAACTTTGGATTTTGGTTCGACCTCTGCTTTATCTGTTTTTGGTCTTCCTCTTGTTCGTCGATCCATAGCTGTTCCGGTTTCTTTCCGTTTTGGCGGATTGTAAGTTGTATCTTTTGACGTGGTCGCTCCTGGATCTACTCTCCAGTTGCTCCATTCATCGGTTGTGGTTACATCTTTATTGGCACCTCTTTCCACATTATCTAAATCCGTCTCGGCTTCCGTCGTTTCCACTGGTTGTCTCTGCGCGCATACAAATCCATCTAAATCATCAGTTGTCGGTTCACCTTCGTCGATAAATAGGTCTCCTGATTGTGATGCTCTCATAATCTCGCCTGCTTCTACTATCTCCTGTAGTTCGTCTAGTATTTCGTCTTCTCCCGTTGTTTCGATCGTCACTTCACTAACCGCATTTGGAACTTCTGGTGTATCCAAACTTCCTGGTTGTTGGGTGGATGATTTTTGCTTTATCTCTCTTCTCCTTAACTCTCTACCTGCAATTTTACTCACCGTTAATCTGTTCACAATTTCTCCTTGGAGTGGTGTCACACCAATCTCAATATCGTCGTCTAATGATCGTCCCTCGTGTTGTAAGTGGAATGGGAGTTCATAAGGTATTCTCTTTTTAACTTCCCTGACCTTGGCTGTTGTGTAGAATTCCTTTTCCATTGGTTCAAAATCTGGCAAGAATATTTTTAGTTGATATTTCTCAGGTGAGTTTTCGGCCCACTCTAGTTGTTTCCATTTCCGGATGATTTCACCAAATTGTTCAGGGTACCATATGTATATCCGTCGATATTCCTCGATCGCTTTAACGATTTTCCGTAGGTTTTGAATCCTTTTGCATGATTCGGCTATCCATTTTGCAAGTTCTACTACCGCTCGTCGACGATTTTTCGCACCGTTTTGTAATATCTCCATCAACTCCTTACATTTTTGTGCCTCCAACAATGTTGCTGCTTCTTCCTCATCTGCGTCGGCGTCTATTGGCAGATGTCCTGAATCAGGCGCTCTTCTCCTCATCATACAGATTCTCGGTTGATTTTCTGGTATGTTCAGTCGTTGGTTCATTTCTTGTTCTGTTTCAACTTCTACTCTGATCTGGATAGCATTGTCTTTCACAAATATTGACTGCTCATTCTCAATGTAATTTAGACGTATTAATTTAGGTGTCCCTGAAGCGATATTTTCTGATGTTGTTGGTCGTTGATAGCAGGCGCTCCTTGGATCTGGTTTCAATGTTTCTTTATGTATGTTAAGGCTATCTTTCAGTGGTTCGATCGCTATCGTCACTTTTCTGTTAAACGGCCATGGTACCTTGTCGTCATAATTCCCTTTGCAGATGATGAAGAATGCTGACACATAACTTCCTTTTCCTACCCCGTCTCCGTTCGGGTATATTCGCAATTTCATCTTGTACTCACCTAATCCTGAGTAGAACGACGGGCTTACTAATCGTGTGATTTTCTCCTTTTTTTGCTAATTTTATCTTTTCCATCCAATTCTCAATTTTCCACGTGAATGGTGCTAACCTCACCGGTTCTCGTATTTCCTCATCCTCTCCTGGTTGTAATTCATTTTGGAATTCTTGTGGTAATATATCCTGGTAAGTATCGATCGGTTTCTCTCTTACCCATACTGCTGCGATTTCTTCTGGTATATTATCTATCCAATTTGGTTCCAACTTTTGCTGTTCCCAATCCCATCGAGCTTCGCTTTCGATCCACACCTTTTTCCATGGTGTCAGTTTGCAATCTTCGTCATTGAAGGCTGCTAGTTTTAGTTTATCATCTTTTAGCCAATGGTTATAAATATCTATTATTCGATCCATCTTTGCTCTCATTCCCCATTGGAATCTTTTAATTTGTTGCTCGGTTTTAGTGGCGTTTTTGTGCCCACCAGATGGTTCATCCATCGCGATTATATTGATGACGGCTCCATCTTCCCAGATTCCTAGTTCGTAAATTACGGTTCGGTCTCCTCTTTCTAACATATGTCGGTTGTACATTATTATCACATCTTCGATCATTCCATCCTCACTATTTTCTCGAGCTTTTTGGATGATTTCTTGATCTATGATTTGTACCAACTCGTCAACTTGGCAATCGGGGTTAACTTCTACCATTTGTTTCTCTTCATTTGGCAACTTCACCTTTATTTTTATCGTTTCTTGTTCGCATTTGGTTCTCCCGTATTCTCCGTATTTTGCTATCAATTCTGTTGCTCGTTTATCTTCAAATCTCATAATTTCCGTGTCTCGTACGTCTTTGACAAACTGTTTCATTAGTTGTGGCCATCTTTCTCTCAGTCTATTAATGTATTTCCTTGCCTGATCGATAGCTTGTTTGACTAAGATTATTTGATTTTCTTTCATTATTTTTCGTTCGATCTTTTCCAATTCTGGTTCCACTTCATTGTTAAATACTTGTTGAATTTTCTTGAACATTTCTGCTACCGATTCGTCATCTCTGGTTTTCTCTAAGGTTAAGATGTTAGTTTCGTTTGGCCATATCATCGCATCCACTAGATGTATGCCCATTTTAACTCTGTAACCATCGACATATAGTTGTTTATTTTTATGACTCGTTCCCATTTTTTCCTGTACCCAGTTGTACAGTTCATCGGTATTTGTTCCTTTTAATTCAATAATCTGTATCTGAATCTCGGGGTGTTGAATACTTACTTGATATTGATCTGGGTCTGCTTCCTTTAGTTTCTCTTTATATTTTGTTGTTAGATCTTTCCATGCTGCCGTTATTATACCTCCTTCACACTGGTATACTTGAGTTATAAGTTTTAAGCATTTTCTGTATGTTAACTCGTTGATGTAGCTCTCATTTCGCTCTATTTCTGTTACCGTGTCGAGAATTTCCTCGAATATCTCTTCATCATCTTTTTCTATCATTGATTTCATGTCATCGTTTTCACTCTCCTCACTACTTTGAGGTGTTTTACTGTTTGGAGGTGTTTTTGGTTCGTTATTTTCCTCACTTGACTGGAATAATTCACCTCCCAGGCTACTCACCTCACTTTTCTCATCCTCCTGATCCGTCTGGTCACTCCGCATTTGTCTCAGCATGTTTATTTTAGCTTTGGTATGTGGTTCTTTCTTTTCGAACCACTCATTTTTCCTGAACCAATGTTCTTTCACTTTTTCTTTTATTTGTTCCTCAGTTAATGTAGGGTTTTCGTTTTTGATTCTATCTTCGATTTTTTGTAGTAGTACCCTCTGAATTCGATTTTTTGTAACTATCTCATTGCTTTTTGGCTCGTCTTTATTCTCATCTCTCTTTTGTCTCCTTTCTTTCTCCTCTTTGGTAAATTCTTTAATCAATTGTATTTTCTCTTCACTGCTCAATTCTGTCTGTGGATCAATCTCATTTTCTTTTGTCGTTTTTATCTCCTTGTTTATTATCGGTTCACTCCCGTCGCTGTTAACACACTGCTCCGCAGTGTGCGATTCCTCTTTATTTGTTAATCTCATCATATTTATTCTTCCGGGATTCGCTTCCCGTTGTTTCCATCTTTCTTGAATTTCTCTGGCTTCCTCGTTTTGTAATCTTTGCCATTCGATCCGTTGTTGATCTTGTTGTTGCTTACTTGGTTGCTTCCGGATTTCCTCGGTGCTCTGCATCATGTTGATTCGTTGTTGTTGGTTATTAGTCGGTATTCGCTGGATCATATCTTTTAATTGTTCGATTTCCTGCATGAGGTTGATTTGTGTGTTCTGAACTGGATTGTTTGATCCTGGTTGATTTGGTTTGGCTCTCATCGTGCATTCTCTTGCCATGTGTCCAGGCTGATTACAATTGTAGCAGGTTCTGGTTCCTCCTCTGCCCATAGACATCATGGGTCCTCTGCAAACATTTTCCGTGTGGCCTCTTCTCCCACACTTTTGGCACATCCTTGCTCTGTAACATTCATTGCTCCAATGCCCTGGTCGTTGGCATATGTTGCACGTTCGATTGTTAATGTCGTTGTTCCTGAAATTATTAGTAAAATTTTGAATATTACCTCCATTGTTTTGATTTCTTGTTTGTGGAGTTTTGAACAACTGTTGCGATCCTGGGATGAATTGATTCATTACTGGATTTGCATTATTGACTTGGTTGTTGGTGGTTGTTGCTGTTGTTGCCGGAGCTGCTGGGGCTGCTGTCATTGCTGCTACTTGTATTGGTGTTAGGTAAGTTTCACATTTGTTAGCTATTTTTAGTGCTTCTTCCAGCGTCTCTGGTGCTCGGCATCCCAAGGTTGCTCGTATATCCTCTCGTTTCATGCCATCTACAAATACGGCTATTATCTTGTCTTCCGGAACTGGTTGATTTGAATCGAAGGCTTCTCGTGCTAGTCGTCTCAATTCGCATGCGTATAGTGCGTTAGATTCGTTATATTTCTGCTTTCGATGCAGAAAGTCTAACATTTTTCGGTTTCCCTCTTTTTCGGTGCCGAATGTTTTTATTAGAAACTCCTTGATCTCTTTCCACGTTTTCAATTTTGTTGCATCACATTTTGCCTCTAAATATACATCTTGGGCGCTTCCCTTTAGATATAGGGGTATTCGTTCTCGTACGACTATGTCTGGCCAGTGACATATCGTAATGTATACTTCAAATTCTTTTATAAATGTTTCTAGCTGGTTTATATTTCCATCGAATGGTTCTCCTCGAAATTTCTCTCTGAATTCTCCAATGTTAACGTGCACATTACTTATTTCCGGTGGGTCCGTTACTCTTTGTTCGTTCGTGTTTACGTCCGACATTATCTCTTGGCACAGTACGGTTATCTCTGTTGTCTCAGATATATTTTCCTCTTCGTCAGTTGATTCGACGTCGCTTATTGGATCTAATTCGGTTCGTTTATGATCGTCGCTATTCTCAAATTCGTTGGTTAAGCTGTCTGATTCAAATAATGTTTCTACTGATGCTGGTTTCTTGTGTAGTTCTCTGTTTTTCTTGGCTCTTTGTATCTCTTCTTTTTCCAATAAACTGAGGTTTCCTTTACTTTTTCGTCTGGTTCGGCTAGCTATACTATCAATTTTTCCTCCTTTTAATATCCTTTGATAAATTTTCTACTTCGTTGATCGAGCTTGATGTTTTTAATTATTGTCTCGCTTTAATCTTTACGATTCTCTAATTCCTTTGAATTTGGTTTTATTGATTCCTTTGATTTCTCGCTTCTGATTGATTTCTTGATTTCTATTGCTTTCTTGATTTCTTTGATTTCTTTCTGAATTGTTTTCTTTATTCTAAAATAATTAACACTTCTAGTACATATCATAAATTCTCTTTATTAACCCTTCATTTACTTTCCATTTTCCCTTTATTTTACTGTTCCTTTGCTCCTAATTTTCTAGCTTTCCTACACTTCTCGTTATTCGTCCCATTTTGATTTTAAGTCGATTTTAAATTATCTATAACTCGTATCAATTATCTATACAGTCGTATCAATTATCTATCCCTTTTATAATCGTCATATAAATATAATATCAATCACATAAATATCAAAATAAACATATCATTAATAAATAAAATACAATAATTCCACTACTAGCTATTCGTTCGCTTTTCCCCATCCAAAAACTGGTTTCATTTTCACTTGCGCCGGCGCTTTATCATAATTCTCCTTTACTCATCACATATTTGTCGCACTTAATCTATTTCAATTTAATCAATTTCATAGTTATTCACCGATGCTTTGGTTCGCGCGACCTCTGCATCTACATTTATTACCATCGGCTCCCTGGCCGGTTTAATCAACTCTTTTTATTTCATTTAAATCATTTCACTCAATTACCATCGGCTCCCTGGCCGGTTTAATCAACTCATTTTAATCTCATGAAGTCTTTTACGACTCCTAGACGCCTGGGCTTTTACACCATTACGCCATATAATCTACTATTACCCTTCAACGCTTTGGTTTGTTAGACCTCCGCGTCGGCATCGGCTTCCGGCCGGTTTAATCAAAATTGAAGTCTTTTACGACTCCTAGACGCCTGGGCTTTTACACCATTACGCCGTATTCGCGGTCTTCGGTCCCTGACCGGTTTCAAATGCCCTAAATGAGGTTTCTTCAACCCCCAGACGCCTTCGGTTTTTACACCTACTATCGTCCCTACCGCGATTAAATTGAGTTAACAGTTGACTTTCGGGCTAATTAAAAATTCGAGGCTCCTCCTACTCAAATCCCTAATCTGCTGAGGCCTCACAACTGGCTCAATTCTTGGCCGCTTATTGAAAAGAGTCTAATACCGGTAACTCTAATCTCATCGCCGTTTCACTGGGCCTATCGGTACTCGGTGTGGGCATCCGGGTTTTGTACCGACCCCTGCTAGCAATAATCACGAAGAAAAAACATCCTATCTATCAGGATTTAAAAAACACGGAAATGCCTAATCGCCTCGATCGTGATTCTCAAAAGTGATGAACCAGATCTCCCGACTAGTGAAGATAAAAGGAAATTGGATATGCAGTTGACTTTCGGTCCCCCGCCTCACAACTGGTCCAATCTTGGTTGCCTATTGAGTACGAGTCCTTTACCGGTTGACTCGCATCTCACAACCGTTTCACTGGGCTCCTTGATACTCGGTGTGGGTAACTAGGTCTCTCTCGCCCGTTACCATTCCGGGTTTTTGTATCAAGTCCCGCTAGCAACTCAAAAAAAATGCGCCCAATACTCGGTGTGGTATCCGGGTTTTCGTATTGGGTGATCCAGCATCATCAGTCCCTTGGCTGATAATCTCCTGGACACTACAGTCCGGTGGTTAGCCGCTGTACTCGGGTGCCTCATCACTCGCTAGGGAAAAATCATTATTCCTCATCTGATTTGAAGTCCAAAAACGGTTTCTTCAAATCCGCAGCTGCTCTCGGATTAAATTTTTAACATTTAGCGCGCGTTTTTCAATTTTTATTTTTTATTTTTCTATTTTATCTACCCTTTTAGTTAGTCCCCGTCTCCCAGACAAAAAAATATAATAATCGCGTTGGTTCATTTCCCACAAGTGGTGATCAGTCACTCGACAGAAACTCCCCAACATTTGCGATGGATCCTACTACATTCTCTCATCAGGGTGATCAGGATTTCCCCATCCGGGCAAGTGTCGTAAGGACGATTCACTTGTCATCCCCTCATTATCGTATCTCTTTATGCCAAAATAATAAAACAGGAAGAAAAGAAAATTGGAAGTAAAAATCGTACTGATCTTATCGACCAGCTCATTCATACGACTATGATCAGTCCTGCATTCAATTTGATTTTAGTTCTAATTGCTGTGTTGCTTGTCTATTTATTTAACGTATTTTGTGTCCTTTATATGTCTATGTTCATCGTATGTTTTATACCTTTCGGTTGCTATAGTGGACTTTTAATATAATTTAATAATTTTATCACTTCATATTCATTCACAAGAAATTTATTTGACAATATCTCCTTACGGGAGGTATATTACAATTTTTTCTCTAACATTCGTATCGCATACGTTGCATCGTTTAATTTTTTCTGCGCAATTCTCGCAGTAGCATAAATGACCACATGGGATCGTCATTACTCGTATTTCATTGGTTCTGCATATGAAGCATTTTCTAAAATCTTTAACTTGATGCTCGATTGCTTCTTTAATTTCTCCCTCGATCGTTTCCATTTTTATCATTATCTCCTGCCATTTGATGTTGAATTTGGCATTATCTAATCGTAAATTTTGAATTTGATAAACTCTTTTAGTGGTCAATTCTGCATTGGGTGTTGCTATTTTCATCATTACACATATTTCCTCAGCTTGCGGTCTTGGATTCAAGCTCATCTCGTCTTGGATTTTCATCAACTGGTCCGCTTTGCGATTTAGTCGTTGTAGCGAATTGTGTGTTAAATCTACGAATTTTTCGAGTCTCTTTGTAATGTAGCCGGTTGATTCCATCTAATTAAAATTTATTAATTAAAGTTCTCTTTTTATTAATATTCCGCGTCATTTTCCCCCTTTATCGTTTTCCCTCTAATATCCAGAATACCTTATTTTATTAGTGCTTCAATAAACCTTTACATTCTACTTATCACTCTTAACAACCCCGTCTCCCTCTGTTTAATGTTCTATCCCGCGCAAATTTCTCTCATGATTTTGTGATTTATTATAATCGTTCATTATATATAACCCATATCCCATTCGTTATTACCCTATTAAGTTTAATTACGTTGTTCATTTGTTCCAATTTTATTAGCGTGCTATCCCCCCTTTTTCCCTATTTTTAAATTTTCATTATTTCCATATATTTACATTTTATTAATCGTTAATATTTACAATTTTTATTATATTTTTGTTTTCGTTTTAATTTTCGTTTGTCATCATTCATTCTATTACTACGCTATTCGTACAGTGTTCTCATACTCACTTTCAGTATATTCATATGTTGGCAAACTTCAAAACTTCCATCACTCATTTAGACATTCCACATACATTTTATCATATTCATACATCCATGTACTAAGTTTAAATGTTTGGGAAAACAATTTTCCCGTTCTTGAATGCATATCACTTTATATCAGCCTTTACTCTCCCCATTATATCTATTCTCGGGTTCTTTCACCAATTAAATTTTCAAATCCCGGCTGAGCCCCCAAATTTGTATGGTGGGTTCACAGGTGGTCGAAGGTTTAAGTGCTGTTACCAGCGTAACCCAGAATACAACATTACGTTCCTCTTGGTACCCGTTGAGCAATCAACGTTGGTACTGTACCAAGGGGTTGAGTACTTGCAAAAAGTGAGCGCCTTCAAAGCACTATAATTGTCAAGTACTCAGTGGGTCCACGGACGGCCGATAGAAGGCAAGTGTCCGATTTATTTTGGTCCCTTATCGCGATTGTTTTCCCAAACTCTGGTATGTCTACCGCATTGTTCTAGGCAATCACAAACTTAATTCATACATCCATCAGACATTTATTTAATCGACACAGTATTACAGCGTTGGCTTTAATCCAGGAGGGTCACACTCTCAACTCTTCTTCAGGTCGTAGATTGGCTGTCGGCTCCTTCGATCTTGCTTGCTCGGCCAGCCAGGCCCTCTTCAATCGATCCCGAGCGTTTCGCCCCAGCCGTTTCCGTTTCGGCTTGCTTGCCTGGACTGGGGGGTATATTTTTTCCAGCTCCACCGGGAGTGGGCGAATCTGTTCTCGGAGCGCGTCTTGGATGTAATTTTCATTTAATCTACTCTCGAGTGAGCGTACTTGCAACTTCAGCGCTCGGATCTCCAATTGGTCTTGTTCCGCCTGAGTTTGAAGCTGTACGATGTGGGTCGTCCGTTTCTTCATTTCGGCCGGACTAAACCAAGTGCCTTCGAGCTCTCGGCACTTGATTTTTAGCTTTTCCACTCGACTTCGGAGGTGCTCGGACTGCTGTTGTGCCTGTTCTCGATCTTTTCGAAGGTTTTCCAGTAACTGGTACACTGAAAGGAAATGGCGTTAAACTTCGCCTTTCGTCTTTAAGCACATAAGAGTAATGAATTTCCCAAAACCCAGTAACGGAAGAGAAAAAAAAATTTGGTTTGTTATGTCATGGGTAATAAGAGATGACCTCCCAAAAAGAAAAGTAAGTTATTATCCTATGAATAACGAGATTTACGATATGCAAATTTAATAATAAAAATTGTATCAGTTACAGTAGGATGTATAAAAGTTTAATAATAAAATGATTACATGTCGTAAACACGATAAACAAATATATTAAGCACAATACGATGTCACGAGGTCGGTAAAACAAATGTATTCACTACATTGTAAGGTCACAAGGCCCGACCGATCGCATAATTCCTTTCAATCGACGGATCAGATCCGGTTTTTTCGTGGCCTCCCTCGTTTTCGTGGGGGGGTGTCCATCTCCTCCAGTTCCTCCGGGGTTACTCCCATCACTTTGGCCTTGAGCTGGAGTTCCAAGCTCTTCAACCGCCTCTGGGCCTCTTCTCCTTCGTAGGCCGCTTGGTCGCGGGCTTCAAACAGGTCATTATTGGTTGCCTCCGTTTTCACCCACACCGGGGCATTGGGTTCTGGGCCACTTCGAATGACCTGGTCGGAACAGTCTAAATCCCGTCCCTGGCTCCACCTGTGGATCTGCTGCCAAATATATCGGATCCTGAGCCGCGTGATCATTTGCTCGTAGGCGTGTTCGCTGTTGGATTCATCTGATTGTGACATTTCTACTTGAAATATAACATTATCTTTAAGGTGAACGAAATATAAAATCGCAGGTTCGGATACATTCGTACATCAAACACATGCTAAACTTTTCTCCCAGGATATGTTGTTACTTGAGGGAATACATTTGTTCTCTTAATTTCCTTCTCCTGAATATTTCTTTATTTAGGACTGTATCACAAGTGTATAGTCCCTATCCATTGATAACAGGCTACAGATGGAATTCGTGCTTGGTAAAACCTAAACCTACCGAAAATCGGAATACCAATACTAGTTAAGTTGAGGATCTAAAATTCGTGATAAGTATAGAAAACGACTTATTGAATAATAACTGAAGTTCGTATCCTCCGAAAATCATCTAGAAGATTAGAGTTATACACGCTTATACCCAATTTCAATGGTAAAAATTGCACAATTTAACTTAAAATTAACCAATTTTGTCCAATAAAAATTTGGTCAAATAGTGAAAACGATTGTTTGAAGAAGTTATTAGGCAAAATTTTAAACATAAAACCTAAGTAATTTATACATCCCGTTATTAGCGAAATAAACATATTAGTCTTGTCATACAAGGTTTCATCCTAACTTCTAATAATACTTTTTGACAATTCTTATTAAATTAACAACCGGAAAATTAACCATGAAATTGCTTCGAGAGTACTAATAAATAATTAAGAAAAATTAAAATCGATTGAACCTCTGTATTAATTTGCAACTGAATGGCTCTTATTTAATAAAAAATTGTCTTGTCAATTGCACTACTTAAAAATTCTTGGTTATTTTGGATTGAAACGAAAATATTTTAACCCTAACATTAGAAAATTCGGTTATTCTAATTTTGTCCTCTGACTTCATTATTATCTACTAATTTTCGTAACTGGAATCAATTGGTGAGTAATAACTCTGCTTGACCTTAAATGACATATTAAAGTTTTTGCAGCATAATCATTCTCATCCAATCGCGTTGCAGCTTTCCAAAAGTTTATAATTGTTCCTTTATGTAGGAATTTTATTGTTCGTTGTTTGGGGTAATTTAAGTTTTTATTTCAGTTTTCCATTTCAGCTCTCAGTTTCGTCATTCAAACTCAAGGTTCGATTTCAGTATTCAATTCTAACCTTCAATTTCTGTATTTAATCCCTGTACTTCATGGATCTAAATTAACAAAATTTATTAGAGAATCATCTAATAATCTATCCTTTTAACGGCGTATTTAGGTATATTGATTACACTCTAACTTTGAGGCAGGAATTCGTAAATCGAGATGGAAATTATATATTTCACGACTCCAAGAAGATGCATTCCCTTACAAGATTTTCCACTAAAAGACCTATGCGCATCTCAAGGATTCTACATTTGATAGATGTCTAATGGTTTGGAATTTATTTTGGCCATCCGAATAAAGTCATGGGAATAATCAAATCTGTATTTTATCATTCACTGTTCTCATTTAATAATACAAATTTCGCATTGTGTTCATTGGAAGTTATTATTTTGCTTACATAGGGTAAGTGAAAAATATTTGATTATAGTAATTTAAGTTTTTAATTCGGTTTTCCATTTGACTCTCATTTAATGAATTTTATGCAATTAATAACCAATTTATCGATGTCACCGAAAGTTAGATTACTCATGAAACGAGGTAGAGATAATATTCGCTCCCTTCATTCTTATGTTCGGATTAATATTACTAACTATCCGTATGTTTGAAATATAATCATTTTGCATTTGATGGGTTCAGTACATGTATTCCTGACATTTCCAGGGTTTATATGAGATTATTCGTTATACATTCTGAGTATCACCTACTCTTGCATTATAACCTTCGGATGATATAAAATTATTCTTACGATTCAGAAGTTTAGTACTGTTAAAATTTGATATTTACAAATTAAAATCGTCATTCCAAATTTTGGGAGCATTTCGCTAATCAACATTGAATTATAAATTTTAGTGTTAAGTTCATAATTGCTCTTGTGCCTCATGTTTGCCGAACTTCTTTACGAAAAATTATGAAATTACTCTTAAGAAAATTATACTACTATTAAGAATTGTATTTACATATATATCAATGAGGTTCGACAAAACATATAAGCATAACGCAGTTTTAATGATGTTCAACCGACTACAAGTGTTTAATTTAGGTCTGAGCTCTACTCAATTATGATCCTAAGGTAAAACGATGTGTGAGATTTTTAGTGTGGATTTTAATTATGTAGTGCATTTGAACTCGGGAAGAATGCTTGCTTACACGGCCTCACTGTGACCGCTACGACAAGCCCTACTGTTTTGTTAAGCCGAAACATTTCTGTCGACCAATAAATAAATATATGAGCCATAGCGGAGGGGTTTTATCGACACAACTCCCTGGTAGAACCATGAAGTGGCCGACCTCCGATGACCGAACACAAAAAAACTATATAGGATATATTGCATGTTTTCATGTGAGCTGATTGCAGTAGATTTTATGTTCTCCCGAATGTAGGGCTGATCGGAGACGTAAACGTATTAATACGCCGCTGATCCTTCTTACATTCACGGATAAATGAGCATGATAAAATAAAAAGAAAAAAAAATTTAAAACAATTAAGATCGAAAATTGTCAATAATGATCAATTACTCTAACATCAAATATCAATCAAAGACACTTACTAAGATTTTCCGATTTCAATGACAAAAATTTTGGCATAAACAAAATGATTAATTGTGACTAAAATGCGTCGGTATATATACCTATTTTGTACACGTGTATGTATTGATGCATTAAAACAAACTCGAATTCTTTTTATTCCAGAATTTTCTATTTTACGATTTTGCTATTTTTAATGGCAATTTTTGTGCCATAATTTTTGTTTTTGTTTTTAAAATTTTATTTTTTAATTATTTTTCGTTAATTTGCCGTCCATGATGGATTCTATTTTACTTTTAATTTAATTTTTATTTTAACTGATGTTTTTATGAATTTCTTTTTGAGATTTTATATTTTAATACTAAATTATTTATTTTGCTTAACTTTTATTGTTCTAAATGACTTTTGTGATGGTCATCGCCATTTTTATAGAATGTTCTGGGTTTTTCTGGAATGTTTTACTGTTTTTATCGTCTTTTAAGTTATTCGAGTTTGCTTTTGAGTAATTCTATGTTTGTTTAGTCATTTTTGAGTTAGATTTTTGCATCACTTCTTGCTTCTGTATAGTTTTATTTAATTTCTTTGTTTATGTTTTTGTTGCTTTCTCCTTTAGTTAATATTGTTTATTTGGTGTAGCTTTTAATATTTAACTATACTTGGTGCTTTTTACTTGCTGTGTACCTACACGTTTCAGTCACAATCAGTATTTTGGGTCTAGGAATCAGTTCTAGCCCAACAATATTTATGATCTAATAATGAGATCAATTCTAGGTCAGAAATAGAATAATTAAGTTATTGAAGGATCTATATTAAATTTACACAAGAAAAAATCTGTACAATAAATAAAATTTTATTTTAACAGTTGACTGATTTGTTTGTTTAAATTTGAAACGACAGTTTAATTTTAATACATAATAAAATTATCTTTATTTGAAAGTCCGAAAAAACAAGTATTTTTAGCATTTTATAAAAATTTTCATAGCACACCAGTTAGAAAACACTAGTCTATTAAACCAAATATTACGTCTAAAATGACCACGCATAGCAGAATAAGATGATTTACCCGAGTCTGGGGTTGACAAAGTCGTATTATTTTTCTAAATTCTAGAAATACGAGGATGAATTTACTGATAAATAATAAAAATGCAAACTTGCGAGGTAAAATACCAATGTAAAAATTACCGAACAAATGTAAATAAGATTAGCACCTTTTGGTTGAGTAAATAAATCTCGGATAGCATGTATTAGTCGAACTTTTTAACTACAGCAACGGCGAAATTTTGGAATGCTGAGAGTGCGCGAATCCAATGATAAAGCATGATGTATTGTGCTGAGTAGGAATATCGCGTGATGTTTAATTGAATCTAATGGAAATAATGATCAATGCAAGGGTGATACCGAGAATATAAATATTTTATTATTTGTTATTAGATATCAACCCGGGTTCCCGTCAATGGCAAAACTGAACCGATGCCCGACCCGATGATGTTGCGCTTCCAAATGAGCTAATAAAAGGGAACCAATACTTAATTCTGCAAGGCAGGAAATCGTGGCGACCGAATGACAGGTGATGGATGCTTCCCAGAACTTGTAACGTGTTCGCCAAATGGTATTTAACGGCAAATTCCTAGCTCTTATGGAGAGATCCAATACTTGGTGGATTCAGAATGGATTGACAAGCAATCGGAAACGACAAGCTAAGAACATATTTTAACAAAAAGTGAGCCAGATGTCTTAAACTCAGGTGTTTCAAGTTCAAAACGACCTGATTTAAGACAGATCAGATAAAAAAGTAGATGAAGAATGCTACTCTACAATAGCACGCGGTCCTGGATCAAATCGAAATCCAGATGCTCAAGTTGCACGCCAGGCAATTCCAAGCGAAATGTTGGTAGACCAGGAACGACTGGATAGTGGGCCAATGGGGTAATCCCTGCTCATGGTTTCGAGCTGTTCCCATCAGAAGAGGAAATGTAATGGGTTCCCACATTATCCAAATTCATACCTCCGTGGACCTGCAGACATTGTAAACCAGGTAAGGAAGAACGGATCCACTTCCGAACTCAGAAGAAGGCCCTGGTCATCGAACAAACTCGTCATATTTGCCGTGGATTAGATTCAATGAAATTAACAGAGATTCTTTCTGGAGCCGAGACGAATCCATCAGTTGAACTTTATAAATTCAACTCCCATGAGTGTGTCAATAATTTTATTTCACTGTAATTGCGCTTACATTTTGCTGACATCCATCCGTCTGGTAAATTACCAACGTCGTTTACAAGACGGGTACCGATTGGTCGCAAAACATTCTAGATAAATATCCTTGCAAACAGTATAAAGAGAAAATTGCAAACATTTGTAACCCTCCAATATTTTGATGATTGTTTTAATCTTTGTATTTTAGAAATTCTTATCAACTTTATAAAAACAATAATATTTATATTTATATCGAAACAATGATATTTTTTAAGTCATTTACTACATTTCTTTACTATTTTACATTTTTAAGTAATAAAGAATAAAATTGCACATTGATAATGGTGAAAAATCATTACTTCACCACGGAACACATGCACCAATGGAGTGATAAAGTTTAAAAAATAATTTATTTATCATGATTTTCAGCGTAAAAACTTACAATTGAACTTTTTATTTAAAGACATTTCATACGATTATGGAGTCCGATGAAAATTTGTACAAATTACTTTGTCTACCGAAATTTCCTGACATCCTTTCATTCATGGATGAACTGGTCAGTTCAGAACGACTGGAGATATCAGAGTCAGAAATTGAACAGACGTTCACACTCAATGTCTGGGTCGCAATTGAAAATTTATTCACTTCTTGATTTTTAAACGAGCAACAAAATCGTTGTGAATCCAAAGGAATGAGTCTGATTTGAGTTGAAAAAGATTTGTTCGATGATAATATTTTCGGAGAAGTTATTAATAAAGAGGAACAGTTGGTAAAAGCGGTCTTGTTATCCTTTGAAAGGTTTGTGTCGTTTGTCTTCCGAAAATTTTGAAATTCGTGAGAGTTTTGAGTTTTGAACTCATTTTTCTGTAAGGAATTTTCATTGGTATTCCGAGGAAGAAAAATATCATTATTATGAAAAGTATTTGAAGAATAAATTTTCCCATAAACATTCTCAAAGTTTCGAGGATTTCTTTTCTTTGTTGGTATCAAACGACATTGAGTATATTTGTTAATTAATTTGATAACACTAATAGGCTTACATTCATTTTCCTGTGAAGTTTCAGTAGATCTAGATTGTTTGTCAATATTGGGTAACAGATGAGTGCCAGAACGATTTATAAAGTGTTTAACGTCAGAATATAAATGACTTGACGGACTATTAAGTAATGATTTCATTATAGTTGAATCATATTCAGGGAAATTTGTATAAATTTCATTTGTAACCCCTTTCATTTTGAAATTTTTGGTGTCATAATCTTGGGAGATATAGTGAAAGTTTTCTTGATCAAATGACTCACTACTCAATCTTTGGGAACCCTTGTGATATTTTATGTTATCTGATTGAACTGATCTGTTAGAGGTAATTATTTGTTTATTTAGGGATCTGCAATATGGAATCGGATCATCAAAAGTATGAGATTCCTCACTAGAAATGTGAGTGCTCTCATTTGTCAGAGGTTGAAAAAAATAACTTTTTACAATTTTTGCCGATTTTTCAAAATCAAATTGTTGAGAGAATTCTTTATTTTTTTTATTTCCGTAAGAATATGACAGTTTTAAATTTCTCTCCAAATTATATATAGTTGGGATTTCTGATTTATGGAAGTTGTATTTGTTGGTGATAGTGGGAAAGTTAGCCTGACTTGATTCATGTTTAAATATCTTGTGAGGGGAAAACTTATTTTTGTTGTGATAAACCTTTGGATACGAATAAAAAGTTTGATTTGTTTTTCTCTGATGATTGGTTTGAGTGAAACAGTCAATCATCATTTCTTTCGAATCACATTCCGATGTTTGCAGAGACTCGCAGGAAAATTCACTTTGAGGATTTTTTAGGAAAAGAGAAGACAGACCCTCGCAATTCTGATGAGTGAGACTTGGTATTTTCGAGTTGTAAGTTATTAGTGAATTGGTCCATAAATTGGCCCTAGAATCGTTTTTGGCAACGTTATTATTATATCCATCTATTCTATATTTTAAATGGTCATCAATGTTGGATTTGTATTTGGGTAACTCAACATATTTATCTTTACATGCAAATTCAGGGATTTGAGGCTGATGACTGAAGTAATTCTGAGTCGTACTGACGATCGCTTTACTTCCTGATGGGACATGGCTCTTAAATTGAGTGTTAATCGTTGTACAGGATGATTGGAATTCTTTATGTTTCTCGGCTGCTTTACCTTCCGTTTTTATGTACTTGTCAATTGTTTCTATTTTAGATATCAATGGACTGATTGTGGGTATATTGGAATCCTTTTGGAAATAATCAGAGGAATTAATTAAATACGGATATGATTTTTCGGACTTTTGAAAAGGTTCAATAGTTTTAGAAGTATGTACTTTGGTTTTCTTATTAAGATATTTACGGCAAAGTTGCATCAGTTGCTCTGTGTCGTCATTGTCATCCTCCTTAAACGGTGTTGCTTTTTTATCCATGTGAGAATAAATGGGAATATCATTTTCTTCTTTATTTGATTTAGGTATTGAATTAACTGTTTCGGGAAAGTTTTGGGAGCAGTATGTTCTTATAGGGGGTTCGGAATTGCAAATATTTTGAGGTGCCGGAACATTATGACGGCAATAACATGGGATGGATTTAATTCCCAAACTGAGACAATCTAAATGTTGATGGGGTAGTATATCTGAATCCAAATTTTTATAACAATTTTGACCTATCGTTGAATTTATGAAATCTTTATCCTGAAATAGAAACTTACCTTCAGTTACGTGTAATGGTTTTTGTATGAACCGATCCCTATCAGGGTTGGTTTCGTCTACAATGTTATCATTAGATAATTTTATATTAGAACAATATGAATCCAATTGCCGGTCTCCTAGGTCAGCAAATTCTACTCTTTTATTTGACGGGTGGAGAAAGGAAGAATTTCTTTTTTTATCTGATATTCTTGTGTCCGGTTCATTGAACACATTATAGTTATAGATGGGTGCCTTTTCATTAATTTCGTAATTAACATCCAGCTTATTGTAAGCTTTCTTTGAGTTTGGAATATCATCGGACATATGAGACTTGGACCACACATTATTTACATCTTTTGTCGTCGAATTATCATTAATCGAATTAGGCCGACGGTTGTGTTGGGAAGTGGATAATTTATCTTTAACATAATCTATGATTATATTAAGAGGGATTTCTTTAAGGCTGTATTCATATATACGGTTTTTGCAGTCCTTAGATATGTTTAAACTCTTCGAATGAGATTGCTTCCCATTTAAGTTGGTTAATATTTGATATATACGATTAGTTTCAAGAAACTGCGAACATTTGGACTTTTTAGTCTCATCTAATGTTTGGATTTTCCCGTCAATAGAATCATGAGGAGCTTCATAAGTCTTCTTTTTAACTGTGTTAGATTTCAAATTGTCATCACTGTCTATTCCAGGACCACAAAGATCACTTTGTTCATCGCTACCACTTACATTTGGTTGAATAAAGTCTTTACGCTGATTTCCCGAAATTATAAAGTTTATAGGATCTGTATTGGATGTAGGATACATTTTACTGTTTTCCACTGGGCTTTTGGTTTTCTTTCCCACTATATTGAGTAATTCTTTAATCTTTTTATCGTCAGATATTCCTAAATCTTGACTTAACTTAGTGATAATATTTATTAGCTTCCCGCTTTCAAAGTTATTAATTTGGGAAGGGTGGTTTGCTGCTGTAGTAAGGCCATTGATAAACTTTTCTATTTCACTTTTATCGTTCTTTAGAAATTCTTGTACTTTAATTTTTGCATATAAATCAAAATCACTGGCCATCTCATTTTCGTCATTACTTGAAAGATGTTTGCCTAAATTATTGGCCTTACCAGTGGTAGCTTTTACCAATTGTTGAATACAATCTTTCTCCCGATTCAAATTCGTTTTAGCAACTTCGAGACTTTCTCCTGAAACAGGATTGTAGAGATTTTTATAAGATTGGGTCAACAGTTGGTCAATTGTATTCCTATCAAAATTATCCATACTATTTGTCTGCAGTGACACATTATGTACCATTTCTTGACATTCATTTACACTGCTACTTTTCTTACCATATTTTAAGCGATTACTTTCAAACTGATTGGGGTTATATACTCCACTAACTTTGTTGATTATATCTTGCAAACTACTTCTATCAATAGCGTCAGAAATGTTTAATTTTCCCCTTTCTCCATTTGCATCATGAATTTGATCTTTTCCATTAATAGTGTTAATTAACTGCTGAAGCGTGGCTTTTTCACTTGGATCACCATCAAAAGGTTTCCCATTAATACCTTTTAAAATATTCTCAAGTTGGTTTATTTGATTTTGATCTAAACACCTTTTTTCTATACTAAAGTCATTAATTATTTTTGAGAGTTCCCCATTTTCATGTTTTATGGATTTGCCTTTGGTATCATTCATACTTTGTATTCGATAACTTTCATTGGCGCGAGGATCTAAAGAATTGCTAATCATTGCACTCAGCAATTTACTACGAATTTGACTGTTTCCAATATTATCAAAAAGGCTTGGATTTTTCTGTACTTGGTCCAACAGTTCGGCAATTCTGTTTTTCTCTAATTCGTCAGAATGAACTTTGGAACTATTTGCACTACTTGAAAAATCTTCTAAAACATTCTTTCCAGTCTGATTATGAGAAATATCGTTTTTAATTATTGATGTTGAGTGTGGTTTCAATTGGGAAGTCCTATCAGCACCGTTTAACATTCCTACAATACTTCCTAATGCGTTTTGTGATTCTTTATTAAAGTCATTAAATGTCATCCGGTCTTTAATCTGATTTATGCTTGAAGCTCTCTGTACTTGCTCCAACAAATCGGCAATTCTGTTTTTCTCTAATTCATCAGAACGAACTGTCAACCTATTTGCATTACTTGAAAGATCTTGTAAACCATTCTTTCCATTCTGATTATGAGAAATATCGTTTTCAATTATTGAAGTTAAATGTGGTTTCAATTGGGAAGTCCTATCAGCACTGTTTAACATTCCTATAATACTTCCTAATGCGTTTTGTGATTCTTTATTAAAGTCACTAAAGGTCACACGATCTTGAATCTGATTTATGCTTGAACCTCTCTGTACTTGCTCCAACAATTCGGCAATTCTGGTCTTCTCTAATTCGCCAGAACGAACTGTGGAACCATTCAATCTTGTTAAAAGATCTTGTAAACCATTCTTTCCAGTCTGATTATGAGAAATATCGTTTTCAATTATCGAAGTTAAATGTTGTTTCAATTGGGAAGCCCTATCAGCACCGTTTAACATTCCTACAATACTTCCTGATGCGTGTTGTGAATCTTTATTAAAGTCATTAAGTGTTACCCGATCTTGATTCTTATTCATACTTATTTTTTGACTCATACTTGGATTTTTCTGTACCTGCTTCAACAATTCAGCAATTCTGTTTTTCTCTAATTCATCAAAATCGACCATGGAACCATTCAAGCTTGTTAAAATATCTTGCAAGTCATTCTCCCCAGTCTGATTATGAGAAATATAGTTTTCAATTATCGATGTTGGCCGCGGGTTCGATTGGGAAACCCTATCAGTACCGTTTAACCTTCCTATAATACTTCCCAATGCGTGTTGTGATTCTTTATTAAAGTCACTTAAGGTTATCTGGTCTTGATTCTGACTAACACTTGGTTTTTTCTGTACTTGATCCAACAATTCAGCAATTCTGTTTTTCTCTAATTCGTCAAAATAGACCATGGAACCATTCAAGCTTGTTAAACGATCTTGCAAGTCATTCTTTCCAGTCTGATTTTGAGAAATATCGTTTTCAATTATCGAAGTTAAATGTGGTTTCAATTGGGAAGCCCTATCAGCACTGTTTAACATTCCCACAATACTTCCTAATGCGTGTTGTGAATTTCTATTAAAGTCACTAAATGTTACTCGGTCTTGATTCTGATTCATACTTATTTTTTGACTCATACTTGGATTTTTCTGTACCTGCTTCAACAATTCAGCAATTCTGTTTTTCTCTAATTCGTCAAAATAGACCATGGAACCATTCAAGCTTGTTAAACGATCTTGCAAGTCATTCTCTCCATTCTGATTATGAGAAATATAGTTTTCAATTATTGAAGTTAGTCGCGGGTTCGATTGGGAAACCCTATCAGCACCATTTATCATACCTATAATACTTCCTAATGCGTATTGTGATTCTTTATTAAAGTCACTTAAGGATATCCGGTCTTGAAACTGACTGGTATTTATTTTTTCTGAATTTTCTGAAGAAACAGACTTTTTCATTTGACTATTTAGTAATTGGTTGAAGTTACTCTTTTCAGATGGTCTTGTATTAGTGATCTTCATACTTCCTGCATGTTGCATACTTCCATCAAAATTGTTCATTTGATAAACTTTACTTTTCTCACGCTCATCTATGTTATTTATCGTTTTAGGTAGATCGTGTGAAATATTTGCGCCAGCGCTAATATCATTTGGGATATTAATACTTGATTGACCCTCATTTGACTTGTCTAAATCTTTACTATGTGATTTATGAAGTTCCAATTTGGGTTCAGGATAAAAATGACAAACCGGAGAAACTTTGGACTGTTGTACATTAAAATCTGATATTTTCGTAACTTCATCTAACAATTTGTTTAGTAAATTCAATATGTCTGTATTATCGCAAATGATTCGTTTATTTTCATTAAATTCAGAAGACTCACCTTTCGGTGCCTCAGACAGACGGTTAGAACCTTTGATTATCAAATGGTTATTAAGAGATTCTTGTCGATTTATAGAAGTAGGTGAATCCGCTGTCAATAGGCTAAGTAGTTTTTTCCTTTCTTGTAAATCAGGAACTAGTTTCACGATCTCCGAAGTCTCAGAAAGATTTGGAGTTATTGTTGTTATTTTTTCCATCAAAGTATTTTCTGGGGAAATTTTTATGTATCGTTTAACTTCACTCTCATCATCAAGTTTCGAAGGAAAAGTTAATTTATTTTTATCTGAATTCATTTCTCCTTTATTGCTGATTTTGGAATTAATTGACGCTTTAGATGGGACTCCAGGAGCTCCAGTCTTGTTTACTAAAGTGTTTTGTAGATTATTAGGTTCAGTTAAACTGGAAGGTTTTCTCGTAGATTGACTTTCAAATCTATCTGGATGATTTTCTTCATTATCTTTGGAGTGTGCTGGGTAACCAAATCTGTTAGTTTTATTGTCCTCATCGGACTTTGATAGCGAAGGATTTCTAATACTATGAGATTCTATTTGAACGTTAGTTTTAACCACCGAGGAAGTTCTAGCTTTTTCTAACGGATTATTATCGACTCCTCTTTTTGGCGTAGGTATTCCAGATTTAGACAATCTATTCTCAGATAATGCTCCCTGTGATGGGTTCCGGGTACTGTCTCTATCGTTTAGATTGATTTGAGTAGAAGGTCGACCTTTATTTCTATCATTCTCATCATTACTACCAAATATATTTGTCTCTTTTTCATCGTTTTTACTTGTTTTTGATGAACTTTGTTTTCCATATGATGTACCAGGTTTAACTGATCCATTTTGAAAGGTTTTATTAGCTCCAGAAATCTCTAAAGGTTTAGTTGAATGATTTTTGGATTCGGCGTGATGGCGAGTAAATTCATCTGTTTGATTTTCATCTTTAGTCTTTATTTGAGACGAACGCTTGGTTTCATGCGTTTCACGTCTCTCAAATGATATTATTTGGGAAGGTAATTTACCCTTTTCGTTTTCAGTTTCAGCATTATTTTTAATTTGTGATGATCGTCTTTGTTTGTTTGTTTCATTGTAATCATGTTTCCCAGAATGATGTGGATCAGTTTCATTTCCGTTAGCCTTCCTGAAATTCGGTGGTTTTGATAAATTCATGTCATCATTACTCTTTGATTCAGACTTTAAGATATTAGAAATTTTATTTTCATCCTTATCCTTATCTGTTGAAGAATGTTTTGGTTTATGAGTTTCCTTTTGATTGCTTTCATGTGGTAATGAACTCCTACTTTTATAATTTGGATTTCCTTCGTTTATTTCAGAAGGTGTAGGTATAAAAGTTTCATTTTCTTCCGTAGTTTTTGTATAAGTAGTATTTTCGTTTACTTCTGGATCCTGTTTTGTAAGATAAGAAGTTCGCCTAGTTTCTGTTATTTCAGATGTTTTAGTGATAGTTTTTATAATTTTCTTTGGAGGAGTGGCAGGTTCGGATGGCTTGCTAATAAGATTTTCAGTATCATTAGAATGATCCTGATTCTGTTTTAAGCCAGGCTTAAAAAACGAACCAACTGAGCCTCTTCTATCAAAATTAGATTCTATTAAGTCATCTTCCAAATCATGAAAATCGGCCTTAGTTTTCTTTGAAACACCAGAACCATAAATAATACTATCCCTGTCAACATTTGGTAGATTAATAGTCTCTTCATGCTCGATATCATCAAAATATTCAGCAGAAGGACTAGTTTCATGCTTTTTGATAATGCTTGCAAAAAGTTTCCTTCCGAGATATTCATATCCTCTTCCTTTAGCACAGGAAGGTCGTTTGTCAGCCATGATATTAATACATCAATAAACATGTAAATCTAAATCGTACCTAGAATTACCATTTCCATAATACTTTGTATTTTAGATATGGAGTAAAGTATTTGATTGATTCGTATAGCAAATCATTCAATATATATTTATTTATATATTTATATATACAAACGGGTCCAAAAATACCTTGGCTTGATAATGCACCCAAAGCTGTAATGCCAGGCTGGTTCAATTCAGTCTCTAAGGACAAATGAGAACTTTCATCAGCCAGTACACACAGTTGTGCCTGTTCACATGACTAGATAACTTGAAGCAAGCCTCATCTGACTAAATAATTAAACCCAAAGAGTCAGGTTCTTCTTCAGTAAATTGATTACGCATCATTTCGCAGAACTGCAGCCGACGATCTGCGTCGTCCTATAAAAGACCATGTATTAGTATTGGTCGATATGGTTTTAATTTCAGTTTACACATTAAGCGTTGCAATCATGTTCTTAGTATGGATAGTTCTGCAGAAGTATATCGTGTGGATTTCCTTGGACTGTTCACAAATGTCATAGCTACTAACATTTCATTTTCTTCGGTCTTTGAAGTTTTAGGACATCCAGATTTCATTGCATTACTAATTGAACCTAGTAGATGAATTGGGGCCCGCCAACATAATAGGGAAATTTTTAAAAGATTTCAAGGTCATTGAAACAAAGACCATAGACTCATCAATAAATTAATATTATTTTTAAAATTATTATTATGTGATCTGGTGGGCTCCTACTTTTTGCATGAGTCATCGAAAGACCTTGAATGAGTCGTTCAAGGTTATATGAGCCATTCGACGAGTCATGCTCAAATTTTAAAATTTAAATTTTTAGAGTTCCCGCTAATGGATTTTATTATTTGATAGGTCATTTTAAAGGTCTTTCAAAGGGCTAATACGCGCGCGGGGATTATTATTATTATTATTATTATTATTATTATTATTATTATTAATATTATATATTATTATTTTTTTTATTATTATAAATGTGTGGTATTGTTATATTTTATTTTATTTTATTTGTTGGCTTTTTTAGTTCCATGTAAATAACAATTCTGCACGTTGCACGTGGAGAAGGATTTTTATCCTTTTTTTTAAAAAATAAACTATATAGCGATAATTTACCATAGTAAATTATCGCTATAGAAAATGGATTACAAATAAAAAAATCCATAACAAAATTGTTAAAAGATTAAAGTATTAAGACAACCAAATTTCAAGTCAAAACTCAATTTAGAAAACTCAACTTAGAAAACTCAACTTAGAAAACTCAACCTAAACTATTCGGAAAACAAGTTTAGAAAATAGATTATACCAAATTTCAAGCCCAAAACTCAACTTAGAAAACTCAACTTAGAAAACTCAACTTAGAAAACTCAACCTAAACTATTCGGAAAATAAGTTTGGGAAACAAATTCTAATCTCGTATCAAACTATTAACCCACTCAAGTCCGCGCGGATAATCTAAAACTATTGGATACAATAATTGGATACAACAAAACCAATAACTAAGGTTTTACTTTTATTGTTTTTATAAATAAAGTTTGATATTGTAAAATTGTTATTGTTCATTTTTAATAAAGTATTTTTTTTTGTACATACATTCGCCCCAGCTGTCCCAAGACAGTTTCATTTAGAGGAGACTCGGCTGGGTTCTACAACTTTCTTATACAGCACGAATCATCAAATAAATAAATAACCAATAATTTAAAATAACACATTCAGAACAATATAGGAAATCAACGGATTAACAATAAATATTATTATTATTATTAAGTAGGTAGTTAATAGCCCACTTCAGTAAACCCCCACCCCCTCTCCCTTGCTGCAGAAATTTTTTTTTGCTTTTTGGTTAAGTAATTGCTGCAGAAGGCTATACTTATTTTTTCTGGGATTTTTATTACAAAAAATATATTCAATAGAAAAAAAGGTTCTATAGAAAAAAAACCAGGATTTTTCTGGATATAGTTAGGGGGTCTCGATGGAACCTAATAATTTCAATACAAAAAGGCGGTCTTCACTAAAAAGCCAAGGATTTCTCTGACTACAGTGAGGGGATCTCCTTTCTCCTGGGATTTTCAATACAAAAAAGAATCTTCAATAAAGAGAGCAAGAATTTTTCTAAGTATAATTGAGATGGGTCTCCTTGGTCCTGGGATTTTCAATACAAATTTCAATTATCGTTAAAAAATATTTAAATAATATAATAAAAGTAGATAATAAAATTATAAATTAAAATAATAAATTACATATATTTAGGAATGATTAAAAATTAAAATATAAAATATTTATTGAATGCTTGTTTACGAATGAGCCCTATTCAATTATTAACTCATGCTTGCGAAAATATCCACAAAGCTAAAAGCAGAGGTTGTTTAAAGAAGAGAGATTTTGTGTTGTTTTTAAAATATGTGTTAGAAGAAGACATAGTTTCACAGAAATCTTTATTCACTACAAAAATCTAAACGGAACACACAATCGTTATACTATTTATAGTACATTGAATTGCGTAATCTACAAAAGGGAGAATTATTAGTTTAAGTGATACTGTTGACACAGAAGACAAACATACTTACTTAATTTAGTTATACAAGCATTTCCGCATCATCAATAGATATCAAGGTCTAGTGACCTGGTTATGTAAGTAATTCGTTGGAAATTATTATATCATCTTACATCCCCTCCATTTAAAACTTTTGATCCATTCTACATTTCGAATTATTTCTTTGCCTTGCTTATTCTTTAGAACATAGCTTCTGTCATGTCGTTTTCCAGTTATTTCATAAGGCCATTCATAACGTTCATCCATCTTTCTAGTATTTTCTTTTTTAACCAATACTTGGTCTCCAACTTCAAAATTCCTATAATTTTGTGTAATTAAATTCTTTCTATGTTTTGTTTATGTTTAATTCCCTCTACGATCTCCCTTCTCCGATTATTAGCATCATTATTTTGTATATCCAAATTCTCTTTTTCCATCCATTGTCTACAAATATTCCGCCCAAATATTATTTCAGAGGGCGAAAATCCGGTAGTCTGCTATATCGTCGCATTTAACATAAATTCCACATCTGGCAATATTTCTGCCCAATCTTTATGCCGTTTGTCTTTTAACGTAATTGCAATTGCATCCCTTATAGTTCTAAATTGCCTCTCAACTAAACCGTTTGTACTATGATGATATGGGCTTGAATATATTATTGTAATATGTTGAGTTTTCAACACTTCTAAAAGGAGTTGAGATTCAAATGTTTTTCCTCTATCGGAGTGAATGATTTTAGGGGCACCAAATTTCAAAATCTAATTTTCTCTTAAAATCTTTGCCGTCGTCTTTTCAACCTGATGAGCAACTGCCGTCAATGATATATACCTACTGAATTGATCAATTATAGCTAAAATATATTGTTTTCCATGAATTGTTTTCTTAAATGGTTCGCAGAAATCAATGAATATCTCTTTGAAAACTTCATCTGTACTCTGTTTAATCAGCGGTTCTTTTTCGTCTTGTCCACGTCTTCCGTTTCTGACACTGTTCACAATTTTCAATCACTCTTCTAACTTCGTTTTCACTAATTTTCGTTTTCATATTTTTCCGTGCATATTCGTAAATTTTTTTTACCCCTGCATGACATAAGTCTTTATGTATATTAAAAATTATACCTTCATTATCTACTTTTATTTCTTGTTCCATATTTTCTATGGCCAATATTTTAGTTTTATTTTTATCTACCTTGGCGTTTTCATGAACTGTTTGGCACTGACTACATGAAGTACAGTCTTTTCTTGATAGGGAATCTGCGTTAGCATGCAATTCTCCTTTTCTGTATTCTAATTTGATATCTAGCCCACTTAAATAGTTAATCCATGTTTGGAATTGTGCTGTAATTGGCTTTTTTGTATTTATCATAAAGGTTATAGCTTTATGATCGGTTCTTAAAGTAAATCTTTTTCCATATAAATAGTGTTTGAAATGCTGAGTAAAATGATAGATTGCAAGCAATTCCTTTCGCGTAATGCAGTAAACCGATTTCGTGCTTATTCATTGTCTTTGATCCATATGCAATAACTTGTTCTGGTCCATTACTACTCAACTGCGAAAACACTCCCCCAATCGTATCGAAACTAGCATCTGTATCTAAAATAAAGGTTTTTCGTAAATCCAGAAATCCTAGTACTGGGGTAGACGTTAACGCTTTCTTTAGCGTGTTGAAATTTGTTTCACATTCTTCAGTCCATATAAGTTTATCTTTGTTAGACCCACATAACCTTTCTAATGGTCTTGCATACTTGGCGTAATCTTTAACAAATTTTCGATAATAATTTGTTAAGCCTAGAAAGCTTCTTAAACGTTTAATACATTTTGGTTTTTCATATTCTTGCATTGCTTTTATCTTTTCATAATCTGTCTTAATACCATTTTCATTTATAATGTTTCCCAAAAATTTTATTTCTAGTTTGTTAAAACAACACTTTTCTAAGCTTATTTTCAAACCAGCTTCTTGAATCTTTCGAAAAACTCTTTCTAGTCGTTTTTTATGTTCGATTTCATTGTCTGCAAATATAAGGATATCGTCTAAATAGACAATTGCTTCTCTCCAATTAAGATCACCCAAAACTTCAGTCATTAATTTTTGAAAAGTTGCTGGGGCAGCTGCAATTCCAAAAGGCATTCGGTTAAAACAATATTGACCATCTTTTGTTGAAAATGCAGTCTTTATCTTTGATTCCTCTTCTAATTCCACTTGATAATAAGCATTACCAAGATCGATAGTGCTAAATATCTGTGCTCCATTTAGGATATCCATCATCTCTTCAATATTTGGTATTGGAAATCGAGGTCTCTCCGTAATTGCATTTAGTGCCCGAAAATCCAAAAATATTCTAATATCTGATTTATTCTTTTTTAACACACATACCAATGGGCTATTCCACACCGAGTCACATTTTTTTACAATTCCTGCTTCTTCCATGTCTTTTAGCATGTCTTGTATTTTGTGAGCAATATGAATCGGCTGACGTCTAGGATTAATTGTCACTGGGCTACCTCTAGTAACTATCTTATGTTTAATTAACTGTGTTTTTCCTACATCCATTTATTTTTCATGAATATATCCGAAAATTCTTTAAGTAATTTATTAATCGTTGGGTCGATAATTCCTTTCAAATTGTTTTCATCTAAATTCATTAATTGATTTTTTAATTTTACTTTAGTTACTGCCTGTAATTTAATATCAAAACAATTCATCATTTCTACGCCTGCAATTACGCTCGGGTTAATCTTATTTGCCACAAAGAATCTTATTACCAATTCTAATCCCGAAATTCTCACTTTAGTAATATTGTTCCTATGATTTTAAGTGTGCTCTCGTTTGCACATGTAACCATAATATTGGATTCCCCTATTTTATCACGCATCTTTAATTTACTAACAACATCTTCGCTAATCACGTTTATTCTAGCAACAGTATCCAAAAGACAATCAACTTTTATTTTATTTTCCAGCCAAATACCTACACTAGGTCTGCCATTCATTCTTTCGTAAACGAATTTAGGTGCAAAAGGTCTTTCTTTATTTTCATTAACTGTATTATTAATTATATCGATACTCATAATCTTATCAATTTTGTTATTAATTTCATAAAAACTATATTCAAAATAATTTTCAAAGTCAAAACATTTACAATCATTCATAATTACATCATTAATTTTTAAATCATCTTTAAATTCATTCATTACGGAAATCTTGAAATCACAAGCATTCAAATTCAAACATTCTGTTTCAACAATATACTTATTTAAACCAAATTTATAGCTCCTAGCAACTCCCTTGAAACTGGAGCCTCCCCTTTTAGCTGTTCGCAATATTTTTGCATGTCATCCTGTTGAATCAGCTCTCCTTCCTCGTATTCGTAGTCGTATATCGCATTGCATTGTCTTCGATGTGGTCCTCTGTCTGAAGATTGGTTTCTGCTTTGATATTGTCCTCGGGATCCAAATTGTTTTTGATTTCTATCATAATTTCTTCCTTTGTAATATGCTTCTGTTTTAACTGAATTTCTTCTGATGTCCCAACATTGATACTTGAAATGACCATTTTTGGAACATTGAGAGCATTTTACGTTTGGGCATTCTGCTCGAATATGTCCTTGCTCTCCACACGCCCAACATCTCTGCAGTTTAAATCGCCTGGTCCCGTTCTTCCAGTCACTTTTATTTGGCATATCGAAGTTCATGGCCTCATTCGTTCTAGAGTTAGAAAATATTGGCGTCTTATTCTGTTGGTACAACTGAGTTTTTCTCGGACTTTTGACTGTCTCCGCATATGATTTATTTTCATGTAGAGATGCTAATGATTGTTCACTTAAAAGCTCTTTTTGAAATTCTTCCATTCTTGATATCACTTCCTTGGCCTTATCTACTGATTTAACTTCTATTAATTTCAATTCCTTTTTTGTTTCCATATCTTCCATTGCATTCTGCATTAAAAATAACATTAATGCCGGTTTTGTTAATTTGTGTCGAAGAACATTGTCGACGAGCTTTTCGACTTTATTGAAAAATTCGGTGCACGAGTCATTTCCTTTTCGATATCTTAAAGCTGTGTCTAGATCCATGGCTAGATTTTTCCTTGGCTCGAACGCTTTTCTTAATCTTTCTTCATAGCCTGAATAATCGCTCTGTACTTCATATTTCTGGATCAACTCTACCGACAGAAAGGCCTTGGTAACAATTTCTTGAGTTTCTTGCGGTTGTTGAGTGACTTCGAAAAATCTCTTCAATTCCAAAATAAAAATTTCTAAATCACCATTTGGCAGCAATTGATTAGGTGGCTTGATATAGTTCTGGAGTCCTGGCGTGGTCGCCATGTTAGAAGAAGACATAGTTTCACAGAAATCTTTATTCACTTCAAAAATCTAAACGGAACACACAATCGTTATACTATTTATAGTACATTGAATTGCGTAATCTACAAAAAGGAGAATTATTAGTTTAAGTGATACTGTTGACACAGAAAACAAACATACTTACTTAATTTAGTTATACAAGCATTCCGGCATCATCAATAGATATCAAGGTCTAGTGACCTGGTTATGTAAGTAATTCGTTGGAAATTATTATATCATCTTACAATATGGATGTAATAATTACAGTCTTAGCAGTCTCCGAAATCACTTGAATATTCTTCCATTAACCTGGCTGCTGCCCCTCGGATGGCGTCATTGCTGAGCTCAGTTAGGTTTGTAAAAAAGTAAAAGTTCTCATGGATGGTTTCATATGCCTCTAACCGATGTTGAAGAGCTGAAGAGAGTTTGTCAATGATTACCAAAAATACCTCAACCTTGAATTTTTTGTCCCGGTGAAAATACTGTTTCAGCTGATGGCCCTACATCAAACTGACACTTTCTCTTTTGTGATCGTATTGAAGATTGTTTATACTCTTTCTCGACAGACTTCTGCTTTGCTTTTTCTTCCTAAGAATCAAATTCAGGACGCTGTCTTTTTAACAAACTCAAGGAGAGATTTCAACAAATGGATTGCTGAATTCAAAGATAGTCCTCGCTCTTGAAGGGACAAATTTGTTTTCTGAAATCTTTCTAAAATTGTGTTCCAAATTTCAAGTAAAATAGCGACTTCCAGTTGTTCAAGTTTTTTCCGAAATCCTTCTGCTTCAAGTCGACTGTCACGCGGCTGATTTTCGTCAGTTGCCAATTTTTCCGGTGATGCAATATTCTCATTGTATGATTTATTAACAGACCTAACAGTATTATGTCTGGCTGACCATCTTGTGTCAGACAAGGCTTTGTTAAAAGGTAACCCTTTTAGGTGTTTTTGATGTACCTGCCAGTGATGAGTAGATGCAACAAGCCAGGTATAAAGATTTTGCAAAAGGCAAAAAAATCTGGCTGCAGCAGGACAATCTTCTGCTACACTTTTCCCAACCAAATTAAGGGAAGAGCCGTGCACGGCACATAATTAGCAACACTGCACTTCTCACGAAGCATAGCCTGGACTCTGCTATACTTCCCACTCATATCTGTGGCGTTGTTGTATTACTGTCCACGGCAATCTTGAATTTGAATGTTTTTCTTCCAAAAAATCAAGAATAATTCGGGCAATTTTTGATCCAGTGAGGGAATACATTGGTATGAACTTGATGAATCATTCAACAGGGCCAGATTGTGCAACATATAGGATGATCACTGTTAACTGGTCCACATGCATAACATCTGGCGCGGAGTCTACAGATATCGAGAAGTACTTTGCAGATTTTATTTCAGCAACAATAACAGACAATACTTTTTGATCCATCAGTTCAATCAAATCTTCACAGATAGTTGAGGAAACATAAGACGTGTGTCCATGTCCTTTATTTCCATGTTGGCAGATATGTTCAGCAAGAAATGTGTCAATTCGTGTCTCTAGGGTTCTATTGTGCCTTGATGAAATAGAATTTGTGTTATGAAAAAATATGTTGGTGTATTATTTGCTAATTATTATGGTAAATAGAATACAACAAAGCAATCGTTTATTTAAAAAATATTTCACTAGTAGAAATAGCAAAATAAATGGTACTTGTAAAATATAAAAACAATAATTAAAAACTATTAAAAAAAATTTAAAACGCACATGTCCACAGAATTATACACAATTGGTTTTTCATATTGAATAGAAGCAATTTTCTTTTCTAAACATGCCAAAATTATTGACGCCATTGTTGGTGCTAAGGGCGAACCCATTGCCACTCCATCATTTTGTTCATACCATTCATTATTAAAAAGAAAATTAACTTTGGAAGTTGCGAACTCTAAAAGCCTCGTAAATGCACTTCCATCACACATATTATGTGCATTAATATTTTCATTCCATAATTCACAACATAAATCGATTGTTTCTTTCAACGGGACATTAGTAAATAAACTACATACATCAAATGAAACCATATACTCATTAACATTATTTTTATTCAATTGTCCCCAACATGATGCAAATTGAAAACTCTCCTTACATTCAAACTCAGATTTTATTAAGGGTTTTAATAATCCATCCAAATACTTCGCTATTCCAACCATAGATAAAACAGGCCTCATGGGAACTCCGTCTTTATGAACTTTTGGAAATCCGTATAATTAAGCTGGTTGTGAACCTTTTGCATGAATTAATTTTGCTACCTCTTCATCAATATCATTATTCTTAACCAAATCACACAACATAGTATTCAAAATCACTTCATCCTTTAGAGGTGGCAATATCCCTTTTTTTCGAAACTTATCAATTTTTATAAATTGAGAATCTGAGAGTACTTCATTTAATTTATTTACATAAACATCATGGTTCAAAATCACAAATCCACTTCCTTTATCAAATTTACAAACATTAATATCTTTCTTGGCTAAGTTCTTCAGTACCAAAAAGTCCTAATATTCTGTTTTTTATTTTTATCAACATACCTAATCGTACTTGCATTCAGCATACTTTTTACCGTAAGTAGATCATATCCTTATTTGACTTACATATATTATAATAAACACATCCAATTTTTGCACGCAATTTATTTTCATCAATCCTATTATTTATGCAATGGTTGAGACCATATTTTAAAATACGTAACTCTTCATTAGACAGAACAATCTTACTCATATTAATCACAGTATTCTCAACATTAAATTTAGAAACACCGAATAATTTCCTCAATTTCAATAATTTCTTAACATGCGAATCACTTTTAGATTTTAACAATGACATAGAATTTTTAATACACCATTCAATACAAACTTGCAAACAAAATTCATTAGTTATGTTAAGCAACGACAATCCAATTGAACATAGTTTTTTATCTAAGGTCTTCCTCCGTATCTTTTCTGTTTCCAACATTCTTCTAAGCGTTCTTTGATGTATGAATTGGATATCTTTATTTGAAAGACAATCACTAAGCTTCATTTTAAATATGATTGAAGGAATTATCTTTTCTTCGACACAAGTTTCAAGAAAACAAATATCAAATTCCTTTCTTCTAAGCGCACAATATGCCTTCAAGAGTCTTTTGAATATTGGAACAGCCAAAGTATGATTTTTAAATAAATACTTAAATAAACACGGTAAAGATTTTATTAATAAAAATCGCCATTTGTCCATCCTTTTCACTATATATTTTGATAGCATCACTATCATCATTAGGTTACCTGCATTCACGACGGATGAATAACTATACAATATTGATAAATTATAAACAAATTATAAAATCTATAAAATTTTAAATTATAAATAACAATTTTAAATAATTATTTTTAAAAATAATTTTCAACAAACAATTATTTTAAACTTTTAAAATTCTTTAAAAATATTAATTTTAATTACTTTTTTTAATTATTTAACATAACTATTATTCCATATACAATAATATTAATAATATTATTAATAATATATATATATATATATATATATATATATATATATATATATATATATATATATATATATATAGAGCCTGTTAGAGACACTTGGAGGCCCAGGTCTGACATCATATGTGGCCCCTAAATTTTTTGTTTTGTCTGTTGCTCGCACCGTAGGTCCTCGTCATGTTTTAATTACCGCCTTAGTTTATTTATTTTTATTTATTATCAATAATCAAAGCTAAACAAAAAAATTACCCGTTTTCTCAATTTTATGTATATAGTTTAAAAAATCCAATTATTGAGTTCAATTATTAAAAATATTAAAACACTAACAACACTTTTAACTTTAAACTTTTAACATTATAATTAAATTATAATTAAACTTTTAGCTACTAATAAACTTTGATATTGTTTAATTCGATGCTCGCGTCTGTGTGCGCTTTATACTCTCCTTGTGTATTTTTGGTTGTGTGCGCACACAGACGCGTAAAATTGTGCATGGCAATGGAAATCGAGTTGTGGAGTTTTATTCGATTGGTTTTTTTGAATAATTGCAATTACAATGGCAACATCTAAATATAACGGGGGATTGATGGATCTCGATGATTTAGTGGCAAGGTTGAATAGAACCCGCAGCAAAATGGAAATAGAAACTATTTGTAAAGACGATGTTATCAGATCTATCAAATCTATTAAAATTCTGGGTAATGGATTTTCTCTAATCACATTATCTCGAGACCGGCAATTAGTTCAATCTGTACCTGGTGAGTTGAATATGGATCAAACAAATTTGTTGAAATTTGCTCAAGATCAAAATGGCCGAATCGATATTGTTTTGTGTTCAGAAAAGAATAATATGAGATCAAATTTATGTGTAGCTACACAAAGACAGGTTCCAGATAAAATGATTGAGAAGAGTTCAGCTACAAGATTGTTTAATATTACTGAAAGTACTGGAGGTGTTATGACTGGTATGATCCCTGATTATCGATCTCAAGTATGTCGCGCACAAATGGAAGCAGCTCGATTTAGATATAAACATGGATATGAAATGCCTTGCGACATAATAAGTCGTTCTGTTGCGGATATTAAGCAGTTTTCTACCCAATCAACCGAGATGCGACCATTAGGTTGTTCAATGATGACATTATCTCCTGGTATGGACACGGAAAAATTGTTATTATTCGGAAATAAAATGATTATGCGTTATTTTGAATTTGCAAATGAACATGGTAGCAGAGCGTGGTTCCGGCTAGCCAGCCGGAACAAGGTAATTAATATGTCTTATAAAATGTCTGTTTTGTGTTTATGTATATTATGTGTATATTATGCGTATTATATGTTTAATAATATTTTTGTAAAATTAATCATCCTCCCTTCCCTACCGAGCGTGGGAAAGTGCTGCTATGGGCCCCAGCACTCTTTTGAAGGGGGAAGCCAGGGGAACAGGGTAAAGAACAGAGCTAAGTCAAGAATGAGGGCGAGTGGGGTAATGGGTTTTGAGTTGCGATGGGGAAGTATAAATCAAATATTTGTCAAGACTCTTACTGGTAAGACAATTACTCTTGACGTTGAATGGAATGACACAATTGAAAAGATAAAAGGAAAAATCCAGGATAAAGAAGGAATTCCGGTAAATTATCAAATGTTAGTATACGCAGGAAAGCAGTTAGAAAATAAAAGAAGATTGAACTATTATAGGATACAAGTAGGTTCGACACTTCATTTGTCACTCAGGCTGTGCGGGGGCAATGACGAAGAGATTTTAGAAGAAGGACTGTGGAAAAAGAGAATGAAAAAAGGAAAATTAACGAGATTGAGAAACAAGATTCTCAATGATATAAATGGGAAGGATATTAGCGAATGGTTGGCGGAATATGAAGATCAAAAGGAGAGTCTAGATGAAGAATTAGGGATCTGAGAACGATCAGTAAAAAATTGCAAAGATTGGACATCACTGCAATCTTAGATAAAGACCTGCAAGAGATCGAGGAAAAACATCAAATAATTGGGGCATTGATGGAAAGAAAAGCAAATCAATCTTTTATGGAAGAGAAGGAAAATGTGAATGATGATACCACCAAGAAGAATAATTCCGTGCATAAAAGAAAATTGGAAAGTCTACAGAAAATTACAATCCCTGTTTTTGAATGCAAGATGAAAGAGTACGAACCATGGAAAGCAGCTTTTACTGCATGTGTTGACGAAGCGGAAGGTGATGAGGTTGAAAAGATGTTTCACCTGCACAAGTACCTTCACGGAGAGCCATTAAAGTTAATTGAAAATCTTGGATATTCGGCAGAGGCTTATCAAATGGCAAAAGAGAAGTTGGATAGGCGATATGGTGGGGATGAAAGGATATATTTATCAATGTTAGAGGAGATGGAACAGTTCAGGCCAATTCGAGAAGGAGATTTGAAGGATTTAGACTTATTTGTTGGATTATTAGAAACGGTCACCGTGCGATTTAAATCCACTGGGAAAGAATCCGAGTTAAAGACTGGATATCTTTTTCAAAAGTGTTTGGGCAAGTTAACGACGAATCTTGTGTATAAATGGAAAAAAGACAAAATAGAAAAGGAATTGCGGGAGACGATAGAGGATTTGAGAAGATGGATACAACAAGAAGCGGAGATCCTAAGGTCCACTAACGAGGTTGTGTATGGGACTAAACCAAGCACCAGGGCTTATGATGGGTCAAGAGTAGAAGGGGTGTCTAGGGGAAGAGAAAGATTCAATCCAGGAGGTCGGACGCATTTTACGGGGCAATCAGATGGCAGAGTTAAAAGTGGAACGGTTATACAGGTGAATAACTCTAACGGGCTATAGATCAGAGTGTGTACAATGTGGTGGTCAACATTACCTAGACCAATGTGACAAGTTCAAGCAACTCACAATTCCAAAAAGGAAGAAAGTCATCGAAGAAAAGAAACTGTGCAGGAATTGCTTCAAAAGAAATCACATGGCCAAGGAATGTCGTAAAGAATCTTTCTGCAAGGTTACCGGATGTAAGCAAAG
>CAUHTR010003654.1:0-44023 GCA_959609185.1 Schmidtea polychroa | reverse complement strand
CAAAAAAAGGAAAATTAAAAACAAAAATTCTAGCACTCACGTGTCGAAAAGATGGAAAACTGTGGCAATAAGATGCTAAATATCACAAGAGATATACTGATTGGGGAAGAATCAAAATTTATAGAAAGTAATGACATTATTCATTCAAGTAGAGGTAAAATATGGATTCCAGGGGAAAGAAAAAAAGAATTTCTTTTGTACACCCATAAAATTTTTTGTCATGTTTGGATAAATAAAATCCACGAAATCTAGGAAATTTGACACGAGAAAAATACAAGAATTTATTAAGGAAGTAGTTGGGGTGTGCGAAAATTATCAATAAGGAAAAAGAAAGCCTATGATTACACGAACAAACTAATTTAACCTACAGAAGTTTATTTATTTGAATCCATTTTACAATGACTTTTGTGGCCCAATGAAGACTGTTAGGAGTGGAAAGAAGTACATTTTGGCAGTTATAGACCAATTTTGTAAAGACAGTTGGAGAAATAATTAAAGAAAAATGGATTTTGAAATTTTGTGCTCCAAAAAATATTCATTGTGATAGAGGAAATTTGAATCAGCTTTATTAAAAGAATCTGCAGAGAAACATATTATTAATCTAGTATATTCAAATCCGTATCATCATTCACCAAATGGACAAGTTGAACGTAAATTTAGAATTATTAGAGATGTCATCCAAATTTTCTACATCAAAGACTGGGTCAAAATACTCCCTAAAGCTCAATTCATGTTGAACACAATAATTCCGAAAACTACTCAATTGAGTCCTGCATAAATTGTTTTTGGAAGAAAGCGGTATGAAAATGACGAACCATGTGAACTACAATTATTAATGGAAAAGCGTAAATCAGAAAGATTAGAGTTACAAAAACGAATACAAGGAAATAAAGAAGATAGATTATTTTTTAACGAAGTAAGACCAAATAGAATTTTCAATGTCGGGATGTTATTTTGGTAAAAAAAACATGTTGCAAATAAAAATGAAGTTAGATGTGAGGGTCCAGAAGTTTCATGATAGCATTTCAGAATTGAAAATGGAAAATTATAAATTAAATGGATTATAAATTTTAAAACGAGCGCAGATGTAGAATAACAACAAATAATACCTAATATAAATTATAATTATGCATGTTGAATTTGTATAACTGAATATTAGATAATGTATGTCTGAATGTCAAAGGTATTGTATAATATATGCATGTATCTTGCTCAAGATAATTACAATATTATTACTTCCTCCGGAGGGATAATCAGTTTTTAGTAATAATAAATTTTGTGTTTCCAAAGTCTTTTAATAATTATAAAAATTCATCTAATTTTACATATAATTGCGATCTTAATTTTTCAACTATATACAATATTTAAATTATCATTGACCTACATTTTTATATTAACAACAATATAGTATTGTTTGAAAAAACAAGTTTAATAAAATTTAAATTTAGTAATAATGAACTCATTTTTGTCACTGTTTGCCACAATTTTTAATGTTTTGATTGATAAAAAACTTATAATCAAAGATTAATTATTGAGTTTTTCGAAAACCTTTGTACCTAATTGCATACTTAAGCAGAATTAAAGAATGTGAAATATATTTAATATGAATATCTTTGTAATTATAAATGATTCGTAGATTCTGCAGCATTTAAATTATGAACGAGAAATAATGACAAAAATTTTAATTCTAACATACTTCAAGCAGATAAAATTATCATTGTCATTCAAAGAATGTTATGTTAGACATTGATTAAAAGAATAAAGAATTATGAAAACGTGATTAATAACTCTAAAAATAAAAGATAAGGCTTAAAGGAATTAATAAAAATAAAAATATATTTCAAATTCCATAAAACGTAAAAATATTTTTTAGAATACCACAATTCCTATAACAATCTTTTATCAATTACGATACATTTGTTAAGTTAAATGATTTTCGTTGGATTTAATTATTAATGAATCCAACAAAATTTTAATTTCTTCTATTTGTTCGATAGACGGCTGTTCAGGAGATCTGAGTATTTGTGTAATAAACCGAAAAAGTACTTCAATAACATCAAGTCTTTCATAATAAGTACTTTTGGTAGCATTTACCTGTTGATAATTCATCATTCTAGGAGATGGATTATTCATTGGTAAATTTCCTAAAGGTAAATATGGATTACGTTGCTGCATATATTGTAATGGCGCACAATAATTCGGGTAGGACATTGGAGGCGATACCATTCGGTAATTCATTGCCTGTAACATATATGCTGCATTAATTTCATTTGCACGATTTGGTATTATTTGATGAGTTTGTGGTATTTGATTAGGCTGGAAATTTTGAAAAACAGGAACACTAATTGATTTGTTATCTTTGATTTCTGTTATTTTTGTAATATTTTCTTCGACTGGTTTATGCAATTGGGCTGAAATGGTTTCTTCTGCTGACTTATTTATATCCCCATTTTCCTCGGCTGAAATATGACTAAAAGTAAAAGAAGCGACCTGACGTTTCATATCATCACTTGGTGTAGTTACATTGCGCTTACCTTGAGCTTTTGGTTTTTTCTTTTTTTCTACTATGGGAACTGATAATTCAGGAGTCTTGTTAAATCCAACTTAATATAATTTACAAATATTGCTAAAAATATCAAAACTCTAACCTGTTACGCTATTTCTCATATCTATCTTTTCTTTTGGTATCTGATATACATTATACGCTTCTTCATCTTCCTCCAAATCGGTAGCACCCCAACAACGATTAGATTTATTTTTTGAATTATTGCCATCCATTATTTTGATTTTAATATGATAAAATAAAACTAGTTAGTAAGTTTAATGAATTTTATTTTATTAAATATAAAACTTGTGTAAATATGAAAATTTTTGGAAAATATTTAAAAAATATTTTGCATTTAAAATAATCAAGCAGTATATTTCTCAAATAATTATGAATAAAGTAAATATATTCATAATTTATATTTTGGTTACAAAATATATATGATATCCTCAAATGTATGCACACTTCGAATTAAAAAGGCAAAATTTTTATAAAAACATTTCTTTTTAAAATATAATAAAATCTACTAACCTGTTTCAGGCACTGTTGATAACATGAAGCAATTGAATCTCAAATATCAAGAAACATTAGAGATTATTGTCAATTTCGAAGAGTCGACTTTATCTATTAGGCTCAGACTCTTACCTTAAAGTGATTGAAAAAGTAAAATATTAATGATGACGTATTCATTTTAAAGAAAAAATTACCAAAATAGGAATATTAAAAGGAAAAGATAATTAAATGAAAAAATAGGCCATATAACCTTTAGTAGTTATTTTTAAATAAATGAGTAATGTTACCCTTAATTATTTATAATATAAAAGGGGATACAAAATTAAAAGCAAGGACAAGCAAAAATATGGACTACCAGAAATAACATAAAAGAATAGTGTGACCAATATTACATTTGCGTTTCTAACAACAAGAGCAAGTATTTTAATAATCAAAACACTGAATTACTATTTATTGACAAAAATCAGAGAAACAAAAGCCAACTATTAATAATTTAGTCAAAAAGCCTTATTTATCCACTTGGAAAATGAAAAGTAATGAAGGATTCCAGATTCGAAAAATAGGAAAAAATCAAGCGAAATAAAGATGATTATTACTTCAAGGATAACAGATATGAGTTTATGAGTTGTGCAATAGTTCTTGTCGATATTATATTACGTTGTGGTAATTTAGATCGCTATATTGATGTCTGTTTTTAATTAAATAAACAGGTGCTTCTTGTTTCATATCTTTTAGCAAACATTTAACACTGGGCATCTTAACTTTTACATAGCTTAGAATTGGATAATTATTTATTATCGACAATAAAAATTTCAATCATTCATCATTCATAATAACTGCATAATTTAAAACTTTAGACATTTGTTTTTTTATTTAAAAAACTAAAAATAATTTCTAATCACTTCGATTTAAAAATTTTATGTTTTTGTATGTTATTCCTCACAGTGAATACCTGAACTTATATGAAATGTGTGGGATAATTTCTCATAATATAAAAGTAAATAACAGAGTAAGTAATCGACAAGCACATGCAAGAGAAACCCACACTATTGGCGAAACAATAATAAAACCATGTGCAAAAGATATTATTTTGTGTATATTAGGCAAAGATTCATGTAGAAAAGTTTAAGCCGCATCCTTTTTAAACAATACTGTTTTGCGAGATATTTATGATATCGCTGAAGATATCGAGCTAGAACTAATTTCTCCTCTACATAAATATGATGTATTCTCATTACAATCAACAGATGTTGCAGGTCAAGCAATATTTCTGGTTTTCATGCGCTATGATTTCAAAGTATTGAGGAAGATTTACTTCTGTACGAAAGTTTAAAAAAATATCACAGGTGAAAATATATTTAGCCGTATGAATAATTTCATTAATTAGAATGCTATAAATTGGAATAAGTGTATTGATAAGAAAGGTTGGTGGTGCTATAATATGCATAAAAACTGTAGCAAAGAACCGTACCAGTAGTCACTATATTCTTCACCGACATACACAGGGAATTAAATACATGTCAACCTCATCTAAAACTGTGTTTGATGGAGGAGTATAAAAAAAGTCGTCCGTTACAATTACCATGGTTCAAAATTTCAAGGTTGAGGTATTTCTGGTAATCATTGATAAACTCTCTTCAGATCTCCAATATTGGTTAGACGCATATAAAGACATCCATGAGAACTTTGGGTTTATCACAAACCTAACTGAGCTCAGCAATGACGCCATCCGTGGAATAGCAGCCAAATTAATGAAAGAATATCCAAGCGATTTCGAAGACTGCTTTATGTCAGAATTAGTTCAATCTTCAGAGCCTTTCAAGACAATTATTGTCCAGTCCCAGGGCCAGGGTCAGGGACAGGAAGAACCACAATGCAAACTTCAAAACACATACACAGAGCTAAAGACGTTGCTGTTTTTGAATGAGCTAAATTTTACACAGTCCTTTCCGAATGTCCACATCACACTTTGCATCTTTCTCTTAAAGATGAAATCAAATGCAATAGTATGCAATAGTTCAAAGTTCATCTTTGCATAAATCCAATTTGTAATTTTTTTACTCGCTTCATTAAAAATAAATCTGAAATTTTAACTTTGAACCCCTTTAACGAAGTTTGGAATATATTCTGTGTATTTGTGATTAGTCGATGATCCGTTTCCCAAACATTTCCCGCTCGTACAATTGCGGTCGTAATTCAGTTGATTTTTTTATTGGATAAAAATTTAAAAATATGGCTGACTAATAATATATTTTTTTCATTTGGTCAATGGATGATCAAGATCATAATCGTTGATTTTGTAGGAATTTGTAAAAAAATTCCATCCATTTTACGAAGGGTAATGTGTCCATTTACATATTTATTTTATACTTCATTATTTTGCCTTATTTTGTTGTTATTACGGTTTTACATCACATAATTTTAGTGGAGAAAATAGTACAGGGCTTTCGAGAGTATTTTTCCAGCCTTGTACAGGTAAAAGACCTACACATTACGAGTATGGAATGGCTTCAATTCATATGTCATTAATTGAAAGCGACCTGGTTTAATTCCGACCAAATACAGCAATGGGAGTCGTCGAATGTTACCCTGCAAATGCAAACTATTTGGGGTCATATAGAAATCCGACGGCATAAACTACACATAAAACAGTTAAAACAGAGGTAAAATGCTAACAGACCTGCAATGATGGATTAGTCGTTCAAGGAGTAGTTCCAGGAAGTAGTTTAAAACTATTTCGCCTGGGGCAGGAGACGTGGTGGATGACAACAACGGTTACACCTGCTCAGCTATGGTTCAGCAAGCGCTGTAAATCTGGCAAAAGAAACACATATCCGTCGGTGTGAGGAAAGGAGGCGTGACACGTCGGATGGCCTGTGACATAGAATCAGAGAATGCAGCAGAGATTTCTTCCAGCAACGGAATGAACTCATAAGTCAATTCTTTGTTGTTGTTTGTAATTAAAAAGTTTACATTTTATATTAATAAATGCATCTTACACGAATTTTATCAATAGGTATTCAATAACAGGGAACATAAACTAATTTGGATACAGATCTTTTATCGATAGTCTGTTAACACAAATGTAAGCCACGTTAATTACAGTTCACCTTCTGCTGACCTCTACCTATTTGGTGAAGTTCCAACGTTGTTCACACAACAGGTACCAAATGATTAATACACCTTGGTTACACTGGAAACAGGAAGAGGAGAAACAGGAAGCCTTTGCCTATAACCCATCAATCATTTTATAAATTATTATGGTATTTTATGACCTAAAAAAGAAAATATTACTTAATCAAATTAAGAGAAGTATTTAATTTCCACCTAAATAATTTTATTATTATTTATTTTGGTTTTGGTTTTGGTTTTCTATTATAACGCTGAGTTAATTGTAATTTTTTTTTAAATGACAAACTAACTTTTTCTTTTAATCAAAATCCTATTTTTTTTGTTAAATATCTGCCCAAATAAATATTTAAATTTAGAAAGTGTTCCAACTTATTTCCACGAACGCATAGGAAGGGGGAATTAAAAAAATTTACTTGAAATAAAAATATTTTTTAATTATAAATTTTAAAAATGTGTACGAATAATTAAAATTAAATTAAAAATAAATTAAAATTAAAATTAAAATTAAAATTAAAATTAAAATTAAAATTAAACTTAAAATTAAAATTAAAATTAAAATTAAAATTAAAATTAAAATTAAAATTAAAATTAAAATTAAAATTAAAATTAAAATTAAAATTAAAATTAAAATTAAAATTAAATTAAAATTAAAATTAAAATTAAAATTAAAATTAAATTAAAGTTAATATTAAAATTAAAATTAAAATTAAATTAAAAAAAATTAAATTAAAATTAAATTAAAATTAAATTAAATTAAATTAAAATTAAATTAAATTAAATTAAAATTAAATTTAAAATTAAATTAAATTAAATTAAATTAAATTAAAATTAATAAATTAAATTAAAATTAAATTAAAATTAAAATTAAAATTAAAATTAAATTAAAATTAAATTAAAATTAAATTAAAATTAAATTAAAATTAAATTAAAATTAAAATTAAAATTAAATTAAAATTAAAATTAAAATTAAATTAAAATTAAATTAAATTAAAATTAAAATTAAAATTAAATTAAATTAAAATTAAAATTAAAATTAAATTAAATTAAAATTAAATTAAAATTAAATTAAAATTAAAATTAAAATAAATTAAATTAAAATTAAATAAAATTAAAATTAAAATTAAAATTAAAATTAAATTAAAATTAAATTAAATTAAATTAAAATTAAAATTAAATTAAAATTAAAATTAAAATTAATTAAAATTAAATTAAAATTAAATTAAAATTAAAATTAAATTAAATTAAAATTAAATTAAATTAAAATTAAAATTAAAATTAAAATTAAAATTAAAATTAAAATTAAATTAAAATTAAAATTAAATTAAAATTAAATTAAAATTAAATTAAAATTAAAATTAAAATTAAAATTAAATAAAATTAAAATTAAAATTAAATAAATTAAAATTAAAATTAAAATTAAATTAAAATTAAATTTAAAATTAAAATTAAATTAAACTAAAATTAAATTAAATAAATTAAAATTAAATAAATTAAAATTAAAATTAATAAATTAAATTAAATTAATAAATTAAATTAAAATTAAATTAAAATTAAATTAAAATTAATTAAAATTAAAATTAAAATTAATACAATTAAATTAAAATAAATTAATAAATTAAAATTAAATTAAAATTAATAAAATTAAATTAAAATTAAATTAAAATTAAATTAAAATTAAATTAAAATTAAATTAAATTAAATTAAAATTAAATTAAAATTAAATTAAAATTAAATTAAAATAAATTAAAATTAAATTAAAATTAAATTTAAAATTAATTAAAATTAAATTAAAATTAAAATTAAAATTAAAATTAAAATTAAAATTAAAATTAAAATTAAAATTAAAATTAAATTAAAATTAAAATTAAAATTAAAATTAAAATTAAATTAAAATTAAATTAAAATTAAATTAAATTAAATTAAAATTAAATTAAAATTAAATTAAAATTAAAATTAAAATTAAAATTAAAATTAAAATTAAAATTAAAATTAAAATTAAAATTAAATTAAAATTAAAATTAAAATTAAAATTAAAATTAAATTAAAAATAAATTAAAATTAAAATTAAAATTAAAATTAAAATTAAAATTAAAATTAAACTTAAAATTAAAATTAAAATTAAAATTAAAATTAAAATTAAAATTAAAATTAAAATTAAAATTAAAATTAAAATTAAAATTAAAATTAAAATTAAAATTAAAATTAAATTAAAATTAAAATTAAAATTAAAATTAAAATTAAATTAAAGTTAATATTAAAATTAAAATTAAAATTAAATTAAAAAAAAATCTTTTATTCTTTTCACTTTTGATCTATCAATATCAATTTTCATTATCGTTCTTTCAGACTGTAAATCAATATTTTTATTATTTTTATAAGAAATTGATAATTTAATTTAACTTAAATATATTTTTTCAAAATTCATAAATCAAAAATTTATTTATTTATTTATTTAAATTCCCAAAATCCATTTATCACAAGTCCTGATATAAATGTCCCAATCACCAGTCTAGATTTTCAACAAAGTATTAAAAATAAATATACATTATAAATTAAAAAAAAATTCTACTCGGATATCTTTGAAAAATCGACATCATTGTCGTGGATTTTCGTTTTTATTTATAATAGAAATAAATAATAAGCCGCCCATATAATTATTCGGTTCACCACAACAGTGATTTAATTTTTTGTCAGCTACTAGATTATCATTCCATGGCACCTGTGAATATTTTACATGTCAAAATCCCTGGGATATGTGTTTAAATTTCAATAAAACCCAAAATATCAAAGACAGCCGCGGATTGAAAACAAAAACTCCACGCCAGTGTTATTGTCGTCTAAAAGTATAAATATATCTCTCTGCTAGAAAAGACACTTGATAAGACGAGATAAATCGACTTGTTTTGATAAACAACAAATTTGTGTCGTCAGCACAAAAAATTTTTGAAAAATATTTCATTTTGGTGTGATGTTATGATATTCATAAATAGACATACATCGAATTATGTGGGAGAAATGCATTTTTCTTGTTTTTTTATATATGAAAGCATCAGTTAATTATCTTGCCAAAACGCGTCATTAAATACCGAGTTTTAATTTTTAAAATTAAAAAAATTTTTTTTAAATTTTTTAAAAATTCTTTTTAATAATTAAAAGAAAAAAATTTTAATTTATTTACGACGAGTGTTAAGGTAAATGTATCTTATTACAATATAGCACTCAGAAGATATTTTTTATATTCCTAGTAATTTGTTTTAATTAATGATAATAAATATAATTACTTTTAAAGATTTTTATTAAATATTCAATATTAAAATATAAGTCTCAAAAATTATTTTTTTAATACCAATAATTAATTGATAAAAATTAAAACTATTTAAATTTTTTTTCCTTAATATCCTACTCTGTTCCCGCGACAATTGGAATTTATCACAGTTGTGATTGGACGGTTCCATTAGTCATGGAATTTGTAGAATGTTTTGGAGAATCGATAATTACCTTGTAAAAATGTGATCAATTATCGACAATTCTAATTGATTTCCATTGACATATTGTTATCGGGAAAATAATCTTTAGGATTTGTTGATAAAATATCAGTAAACTGAAAATTTACTTTCATTTCCTAACAACTGGGCATATGTTCCTGTCGAACCACTTTAATGGGTGCAGGTCAGTATGTTTACACCTTCCTCAAATTAAATGATGATAAATAAATAAACTGTGCCTCCTCATCTAAGCGATTAGTTCGCAGATTTCCACTGTCGGAAGTCTGTTAGGAATGGATTATCGATCAAATTACATAAATAAACTTGCATGATTGCATTCGAATTCCCCATAGACTTTTCACTATTTTAACACCCTCACCAATATGAAAATAAAATCTCATTAAAACAAGCTCGATATCATTTAAAATAAGATAAAAAAAAATTTTATTAACGATTAAAATAATGTAAAAAATATGAGAAAAATTTTAAAACAATTATCAGCATAAATATAAACTCAAATGGATAAATAGGTAAGCCATTTCCGCAGTGTTTAAATAAATGTAATATATCGACCTAAAATTGGTTCACTCCAATACAAAATTTAATAAGTCTCTCTCTCAATTTTTCTTTGACTGAATTTTTCTTTTCGGTTTCTTTTTTATTGATATATTTGAAAAACGTATAAAAATTAAAAAAAAATCAAAATGAAAATACTTGTTAAATTTCGTATTTGATTGAAGTTACTTTAAAGTTTATCTAAAACAGCCAAAATTTTAAAAATTTAAAAAGCAAAAAAAGTTATTGGAAAAAAGCCTCTACCCGTCTAGTTATTAGCTGAAAAGGATCTATCATCTTGTCTAAATATTGAAAACAAGCAATAATACCCTATTGTGTGTTCAAGGGTTAATGACAATAAACAATGATAAATTATATTTTAAACTTCTATTATCCCGTTCTTTTTCTACGATCTCTATTCACCTATTCACCACCTTTTGAGTCAAAGAAACGATTCAACTCAATTTTGAATGGATATATCAAACTTAGATTATTTTCAAGACTGAGAGAAGAATGAAAATTTAGTGGAGAAATGTTAGAGGAGTAAGGAGGAACAGTCATCATCAAACCTTCAGTTATGCATACCATCCTTTGAACGACCTTAAGGTTATAATAAGCCGAGCTATTAAGGAAATGAATAACAAGAATTCCTATAGCAATATGAAGCGACAGTAAGAAAAGGTTTTTCAAGACATATTCTTCCGATAAATTTCTTGTTATTCTATTTATTTATTTAATTATTTGTTATATACTATTAATATTATTAGTAATATTGTCGATGTAACATTATAAATAAATAAATAAATAAATAAATAATTAATTAATCTGATATATTTAATTTATTAAAAATACTACAATGAACTTAAACAGTCAATTATTAAAAATGAGATTAATTAAATATTAAACATTATTGTAATTATTATTAATATTAGTATTATAATAATTAATAAAATAATATTATTTCAGTAAATAATTAAAACAAATTTCTTAATTAAAATCTACCGAATTTCTGAATAAAATTCTTGAGTGAAAAAGTACCGACATTTATCAGAATTCAATTTTAAGATCATTAAATTAAATACAAAATTGTAGAAATAAAAATTCTGAAAGTAAAAATGAATCACACAAAATTTAGGACGCCAGCTAAATAGTAGGGATTTTGTAATTTTCCTCATATCCAATCGAAAAATGTATTAAAAAATTATATGGTTTTATCCGATATAGGGAACTATTGAAATTAGAGTCATATGGCAATGTACACAATAAATGTTACAGGGAGCTTCCATGAAAAATAAAAATTGAATCCGTTCAAGTTTCGTAAATTTATTGGCAGACTTTTATATTGGACATATCAAAACTTTGGAATCTTTTTTCCAGACATTTATTGAACAAATCGAAAAGATGATAAAATGGAAATTGACATTGAAGGGGAAAAGAAGATCAACGCTCTAGTACATGAATACAATCTGGGAATTTCTTTTTCTCTCGCATCATTTCTTTCAAAATTTCTTATTAGATTCCGTCATAGTTCTGCTCTGCATTTGCCAAATATTAAATTCTGCGGATAACAAACGAACGGATTCCGAACTATTTACATTATTTCCATAATAAAGGTGAACTGATTACATTTTTTGTTTCGTAGTTAATCTAATGGCCAGATTTATCTAAAATTACTGAAATTAAGAAAAACAAACGATACATTACAAAATATGTATAAAAATTATATAATATAAAACTAAGAAATAGAAATTTTTGCAGTAGAAAACTATAAAAAAAGGGCAATACTTTCGATGCACCTTGCAAACTAGTTAGGGTTAATTGCCTATGTCACGTCCGGTTTCTATAATTTATTGTAAAAAATTGAAAATGTAAAATTTAATTTAATTTAATGAAATTATTAATAAAGAATTTTGAGTTTAATTTTTAGAAATATTTAACTTCTTTGGACTTTTTCATTTTTTATTGATATCATTAAATTTCGTCTTGGAGTGAACATGACCTATTTTAGGTATAAATAACTAAAATAAAATAATAATAATATGAGATGTTTAAAAATACTCTAAAATTTTTTATAAATTAATTGTAATAAAAGAAATATTTTGTAAGGGAAACAATTCTTTTAAAGTAAAAATAATTATCAATTAAAACTTTTAATAATTAGAATAGTTAAAATCAAATTTAAAATTATAATCAAAAGTTTAATAAAGTTTTATTAAATATATAGGTTTATTAAAATATAACTGAAATTAATTTAAAAAATAAATCACAATAAAAAATACAGTAATTAAAAATCTTATGTTGAATGTATGAATATACTTAAAAAGATCCTGGCCAGAAAAATTGCATAATTTCGATTCCTCCTTACTTTGTTTAAATATTATGTAATAAAAATATATTTTTATTGAAAACGTGAATTTACTTATAATTTAATGATCGATGCAATTAACACCCGAAGTTCGGGAAAAGAAATTACTAACAATAACAATAACAATAATAATAATAATAATAATAATAATAATAATAATAATAATAATAATAATAATAATAATAATAATAATAATAATAATAATAATAATAATAATAATAATAATAATAATAATAATAATAATAATAATAATAATAATAATAATAATAATAGAGATCATTAAAATTGAAATTTTATGCATATATTTTGTCCACAAATATCCCAGAAATAAGTAGCAAAACTAAGAGATTGCATTAATAATTTCCCAACGCAACATTTGAGCTGTACAAATAGTAAATAATCAATTAATTTCAAGACTAAAAAGTGCGCTTATGTCAGAGAATTGATTGGTTGGCTAACAACTAATGAAAATAAAGTACATAAAACCAGAAAAATATTCATGAAAAATGGAATGTAAATAAATCGAAACAGAATTTGCTAAATCGATTCGACAAAAATGGAAAATTTTGCTCGTTGCATTAACAATCAACTCGAAGAGAATTCCAATTCGTGCTCGATAGCTTCGCCGTCGACATCATCGAAAATGATGATGGAATTGATGAACTTAATGCCGCCTAGATTTCTCGGATTGAATTTCGGTTTATTGAATCCGTTTCCATGGAACCCAACAATGATGCACCTTGAGAAGCCTCCGTATTCATATATAGCTCTAATTGCTATGGCCATTCGCAATACCCCCGATAAAAAGATCACTCTGAGTGGTGAGATTTATTTCTCATAAATTTTTTTTCATATAAATTTATATTTATTAAAAATATTAACAAATTCATTTTGGTAAAAATCTCTAATTTTACTTTTAATATTTTAACCTTTTCATTAAAAAAGAAAAGTATGGTTCATATATGGTGCAGAAATTGTTGTGAAAAATACATATTTCATTTAATATAATGAATTTAAGACATTTTAAAGACTAAAATTTTCTTTTTCTTAATTTCTCTAACAAATTCATAGTCATATTATTTTAAGGGCGCTGGGAAAATGTATTTTAAAGCTCATTAGGAAGGAGAAAATTGTATATATTTTGTAAGTATTATTGCTCTAATTGCAGATAAGTACATCACAAATGCCAAAAAAAACATTAATTCTTTAATTAACAAATTATTTTAATTAATGCCTTTTCTGAAATTTCTAATTATATTTTCGTAATCCAAATTACCCACTTTTTTACTTTTAATATCCTGCATTGATAAAGACGACAATTTGGAATCCTGTTAACTACTTTCAATCTTAATGAGTAGACTAAATGATGTTTCGCCAGAGAGAACGTAAAAATTATTTATATTATTTGAAACTATAATATTTTACCATAGGTTTTCAATCTTTAAAAATTTAAAAATTTTAAGGAGCCCTTTGGAACTTGAGGAGGAGCCCTCGAGCTCCGTGGCGCACACATTAAAAACCACTGGATTAATTTAATAGGAATATTTATTTACCACTTTTGGTGATTGTTTATTGAACAAATTTTATATAAAAATTCAACACAACCATCATAAAGTGGATATCATAAATATCGTAGCCATTTTGACTCGACCATCGGTTTTTTTGAAACAAAATCTTTGAATATTATAAAAATAATTTCTTGAAACGTGACAAACAAAATCAGCTGTCTACATGATAACAAACTATAATACATTTATAATTTAATTATGAATTATTGCAATTTATTTTATTCAAAAATGCGATACAATGAAAAGTTCCCAAATAATAATCAACTTGACAATAAATAAAAACAATTTAATTTTGCTAATATCATAAATTTAATGCAAACCTCTCTTCTCGAAAAATCCTAGAAATCCTAGACCATGTCAATGTTGGCTTTGGAAGTAAAACGGTAAAAAAAATCTCTATAATTCCCAAATAAAAGATCAAAAATTAGTTTATTCCAATACTCCAAATGCGCGCCGAGCTGTTAGGCCGCTTGCGTGCAAAATAATTTCCTACCGCTGCCCGTCCTTTCTTTAAAAATATAATAAAAATCCATAATAAGAATAACATTTTAATTAAATTAAAAATTAAACTACCTACGGAATGACACACATATCACATGCAATAGTTTATGAAAATTATAGTTTAGTAGACACAAAAATAGAAAGTTTATGAAATTATTAATTTACTACTCACAAAATTACTACGCAACGTGCGTTCAATGACAAAATAGTCGTAATTTTCTTTTTATTTTACAAAATGAAATTTTTTTTGCAAATGGTTTTATTTTAAATTTGCCGCCCGCTTGTGTAGTAAACGTTTCAAATCTTTGTGTGTTTCTGCAACTCCACCACTATGTTCAGAATTTATTTGTTATGATAAATTTTTAAAAATAATTGTTCACTTATAAGTAAACCACAAAAGCCAGTGGCGTGTCTACATAAAATGAGGCTCTAGCACACATCTATTTGGGGGCCTTATGAACATTTATACTTAGAGTAGATTACTGGTGGGTAGCCTTAGCCTATGTGTAAAAAGTTTTCCAAAAACTTGAATTTAAAATAGAAGCCGTTTTGTGATTTTAACAATGATTTAAAAATAATTATAATGACTTTTTTTTCCAATTTCACCACTGATTTCTTTTCCATTGTATTTATTAAAAAATAATTGTTTATAGAAACTATTTTCAAGGAATGTGATAATAATAATAATAAGTTTGATAATAATAATAATAATAATAATAATAATAATAATAATAATACTAATAATAATAATAATAATAATAATAATAATAATAATAATAATAATAATAATAATAATAATAATAATAATAATAGTAATAATAATAATAATAATAATAATAATAATAATAATAATAGTAATAATAATAATAATAATAATAATAATAATAATAATAATAATAATAATAATAATAATAATAATAATAATAATAATAATATTAATAATAATATTAATAATAATAATATAATAATAATAATAATAATAATAATAATAATAATAATAATAATACTAATAATAATAATAATAATAATAATAATAATAATAATAATAATAATAATAATAATAATAATAATAATAATAATAATAATATAATAATAATAATAATAATAATAATAATAATAATAATAATAATAATAAAATAATAATATAATAATAATAAGTTAATAAATAAATAAAATATTATATTTATTATATTAGCAGTACCAATTTATCAAATAAAGTTGAAATGAAATAACAACAATTATAAAGATTTAATACCATAAAAAGAAAGGTGAATATTGAGAAAAACAATATTATTGTTATTGTTATTACTTTCAAGCATCCTATATAATCATGAAAGATCTACTGAAATAATTGTTTTGACAAGGATTCAGTTCAAAGATCAACTCGTAAACCCATGGATGAAAACAAGATCCATTTTAACATGAGAAAATGAAATGCTGGTTCAGTAAAACAAAAAAATAAATCTGATTCCCATTGAGTGGTTGTGTACAATTGAAATACTTACAAACCTTCTAATTGGCTTACACAACAAATTAAATATGTTTACCTAAGTTTAATGGTGTAATAAACCAGTTAAATACACATTTGATAAACCCACCCTCACTAAACATCGACTGCATCACACAGAGACATATCAATAACAACTTGTAAACAAGGCTATTTGAAAACAATTAGTTTGTTTTATTTAGTGTGTTTTGTTAATTGTTGTTTGAATGGGTGGAGTGTAGGATGCCTAAAATACGTGCGTTTATCTGGACTGGAAACACAGCTTTTGGCTACAATGAAGACTTGGTAAATATTAGGTATTGTTTGAGATAAATTACATAATATTTTGAAAGGTATCAGAAAGGTTTAATTATAGCAGCATTGATTTCAATAATTGTTATTTTTCGCATTTGTTTTAATGAATGCTCTTTGTTTATTAAATTACGAGTTTTCGAGATCAGTAGAATTTTATTAGAATTTGTTTTAAAAAATTGCCATTGATCGAAAATAAATGTTTTATTCTGTTTGTTGGAATGAGGCTCATAAATTATTAAGGATTATCACAAATGTTTGGCACAGCCTTTATCCAGTATTAGTCAGCCAATTCTTGTTTATTAATTAATTAATTATTTTTTATGCATTTAGAAAAGGGTTTTTGTAAATAATTTTTTTAACTATTGTGCATTTATGAAAGTCGGTATCAATATCTGATTGCTCGGTGTCCTCAGTTAAATAAATCGAACAACCCATCACAATAACGTTAATTCGAAATCACCACAATTACACTTTTATCATCCATACACTTTTATTAACAATTTCACTTTGCATTACTTCTAATGGGAGATCTCCTTTTCTGTTACGCTAAGTCTCAACTTGGATTGGTTATCGTATGTTTTTAAATCCACCTTTCTTTCACTAATATATTTTTTTCTTTTCCACAAACTGGAAATTCTATTTGACTTGTCTGCTTTTTTACACTCGTCCTGTAATTAAATTCTCTCTCATTTAAATTGATTTTGTCAATTTTTTGACACCTCTTTCTAACCTTATTTATATTCAACTTGAAGCTTTCAGGTTTTCGTATAATTCCTTTACTTTATCGTAATTTTACCCGAATTTAATTTACAGTCAGGTTCTCTTTACTTTAAGTTTTCATCATTCCCAAATTTGGCACGACTTAATTGAATAATTTTGTTGACAACTTGGGTTTTCATTTGACTCGGGTTTCCCATTAGCTCGGGTTTTACATGAAATAATTAATTTTTTATTATTTTCCATTTTTTGTAAATAATTCCTTCTATTGATTTTATTTTATTATATTTCAATTTGTCTCATCATTTGTCATTCGCCTATTTTGGCAGTTTCCCATGGAAAATATTTATTATTATTTTTTTCGATTTTTAATTAATATTTTTGTACTTTAATTATTACTGTGAATTTGCTGTTTTTTTATTGTTTTTTCATTTTATTTTTTTGTTTTATTTTTTTAATTTTTTTCATTTCTATATTTTGTGTTTTCAAACCGCAAAAACACCTTTCTTGCAGAATTTTACATTTTCCATATTAATGTTTTTTCATTGTTAATGATGCTTACTACTTTTGGCTTGGATAAGCAATTTTTAATTTTTTTCATCGAATCCAAATTAAGTAATTTGTAATTTCTGTAAAAAAGTTTTGAATCTTTTTGGTCAATTTTGGTTAAAATGATGCATCCAAATTCTTATTTATCATAATTTAAATTTATTTATTTATTTAAAAAGATATTTCAAAAATATTTTGTAATGCACATAGTGATGATTTTATGTAGGTCATTATTATAATTATCAAAAACAAAAAGTTTCATTGTTTTAATAAATCAAATCGAAACAACAAGATAAAATTTATATACACTATACTACTGACTATTGTAATTATCATTAAAGAAATATATTATCAAAAAATAAAAAAATATCAAAGCTTCTAAAATATTGTTACAATTTGATATTTATTAATATTCTAACATATTTTTAAATAACAAACAAAAATATCACATTGACGGATAGTTGGGGGGGGGCTCCAAATTTCGGCACTATGACATTTTTGCATTAATAGAATTAAAATATTTATAGAATTCTCAATAATATTCTTATAGTAAATAAATTAATATTTTTCACGGCCTAAAAGACAGCCTTTCTGTCTCATCAAAATCAGATGCTAAAATCACGGATAAAATATGTAAGTCTCTCTTTTCTATTAATTTTGGTCATATCAAATATAAAATGCATAACCACTTAAAGAATTAAAACAATAACTTAATAAATTAATTTTACTGAAATTAAAACTTTTAAAATTCATTACACCCTCATTTTAAAATATTTTAATTTATTAAAAATGTTTGAAATACTAATTAAATTAAAAATATTAATATTAAATTTATTCAACTCCTCGATATTAAAATGAATAATTAAAATACGTATAAATTATGCAAATAATAAAAAGATTTAAACAATTTTAAAACACTAAATATTACAAAAATTGCATCAATCATTAAAACAACAAATAGAAAAAGCTATATAATTTAATCAGCCTCTAACATCTAAGATTTGTTTATTAAAATCTAAACTTAAATTAAAAAATAATTTAAAAATCAATCTAAAAAAATTCTAATCCATTAATTTAATTTTCCATTAATCGAACTAAAATATTGTCCAATAAATACAAATAATAATTCGTTTTAATCAAGCATTCTGGACTTAGCTGGCTGCTTCTCGTGAGAAATTGTTTTAAGAGCAGAAAACAAAACAAAGCACAAAAAAATTAAACATATGATATATGTTTATATAAATGTTTGTGTTGAACAAATAGCCATAATAAATAAGAATTAAGCTGAGTAAAATAAATCCATAATTGGTCTAGGCTGACTGGGTCGGTGTCAGATTTCTGCATGTGTCGAAGGGGGGCTTTCAATAAGAGACGGTCATGTTGACAATTTAGACTGGCGCGTAATTCGATACTTTCATAAACAATGACTGATATACACATTGCTGAATTGAAATGACCAACATCGTCTTCTCCTACACTTCTCTTTTTCTCTAAGCTGGCGGGGAAAAGGATGATGATGATGATAATAATAATGATAATAATAATAATAATATTATAATATTAATAATATTAATATTAATAATAATAATAATAATAATAATAATAATAATAATAATAATAATAATAATAATAATAATAATAATAATAATAATAATAATAATAATAATAATAATAATAATAATAATAATAATAATAATAATAATAATAATAATAATAATAATAATAATAATAATAATAATAAAATGTTTTTAAATAGTTTTTTTCTATTGTATGTATAGATTGTTATTGTTAAATTAAATAATTATTAAATTAAATTTCAATATTTTAAAATTTTATTTTTGATTGCTAAAATTTAAAAAATAATTTATTGTTTGAATTATTTTTTTTATATGTTTAAAGAATAAAATATTTTTATTAAAAATTTGATATAATTGATATAATTAATACATTGGTTCAAAAATCTATAATTTCTATAGTTATTTTACCCTACCTGATGATGATAATAATAATAATAATAATAATAATAATAATAATAATAATAATAATAATAATAATAATAATAATAATAATAATAATAATAATAATAATAATAATAATAATAATAATAATAATAATAATAATAATAATATAATAATAATAATAATAATAATAATAATAATAATAATAATAATAATAATAATAATAATAATAATAATAATAATAATAATAATAATAATAATAATAATAATAATAATAATAATAATAATAATAATAATAATAATAATCATTATAAAAACTAATAAAATCAATTTAAAAAAAAATTATTTTTACAAATACAAATAATTATAAATATGAGTTTTTTGTTTATCTAAAATGTAAAGATAAATCAAATTTAGTAAATATGAGAATAACCATAATAATATAAAAATCTCGATTTCCGGAAATCCCAAAATGTTCCTGACAGTCAATTTTATATCAAAAATAACACCTATATGGCAGAAACTCTCAAATACGAACGGAATCATATTTTTTGGTCATGTCGCATATTTTCCCAAAAATGAAACCATGAAAAACAGAAACTTTCAAATTCCAAGATCGCTGTACAAATAAATAAATAAGTTATATCTCATTGTCAAATGCAGTTTATTTAAATTATTTATCGTAAATTTTTTTCTTGTAATTTTATGATTAAAATATGAGCAAAACTAAAAAGTGTAACTCTGAAAGAGAAATATGACGCAATTATCTAACTAGAGTAGGGAGAAAATGTTAAACAACTAACATAACATTTAGGAGGGCTTAATTACTCCAAAATAAAAAGGATATCCAAGTCAGCTATGGTTCTTCGTCCAATAATGAAAAATTTAAATTGGAGCAAAATATTGTTTGCATTGTTTTGTGTGGTCAAGGTTAGAAACCATCCAAATTTTAGACCAGTTTTCCTTCCCAGTTAGGAAATTCCCAATTGAAGTAAGCTAGTTTAAATTCCAAACAGAAAAATCCAAACAAAGCTCAATTCTGAAATTTTTAAAAAATAATTTCGTTTTATGAATCCCGTTTTATAAAATTTATTAACTTATTCAGTTTAACTATTTATTATTACATTCCTTTTGTATTTAATAAATCGGCTTTTTCTTTTTCTTCTTTTTCTTCTTCTTCTTATCATTTATTATCATTATTTATTAGCATCTAAAATAAGTTTTAAAAATTAATTAAGAACCACATAATTATTATTATTATTATTATTATTATTATTATTATTATTATTATTATTATTATTATTATTATTATTATTATTATTATTATTATTATTATTATTATTATTATTATTATTATTATTATTATTATTATTATTATTATTATTATTATTATTATTATTATAATTATTATTATATTTATTAAAAAGAGAGTTTGAAGACTATAAATCCGTAATATATCGATGTTTTTTGATACTCACGAATTTTCGGCGATTTATAGTCTTCAAACTCTCTTTTTACTAAATTCAATGGAAAAAATATTCAGTGGTGAAATTGGAAGAAATAAAAGTTCTTATAATAATATTAATATTATAGTGATTATTGTTATATTTATTATTATTGAGATTATTATTAGATCTTATCATAAAACATTTACATAAAATGTTATTGGTGTAATTAGATTATTCAGTTTAATTATTTATTTTTACATTTCTTTTGTATTTAATAAATCTGATGTTTCTTTTTCTTCTTCTTTTTCTTCTTCTTCTTTTTCTTCTTCTTCTTTTTCTTTTTCTTCTTCTTCTTCTTCTTCTTCTTCTTCTTCTTCTTCTTCTTCTTATCATTTATTATCATTATTTATTTGCATCTAAAATAAGTTTTAAAAGTTAATTAAGAACCAAATTATTATTATTATTATTATTATTATTATTATTATTATTATTATTATTATTATTATTATTATTATTATTATTATTATTATTATTATTATTATTATTATTATTATTATTATTATAATTATTATTTTTATTATTATTATTTATTTATTTAAAACTAAAATAAATTCCAACTGGTGCATAAATGGAGATGTTCTGAATACTAATGTTGTTGAGCCGTACCTTCAGTTGACGAAGAGTCACGTTAGGCGGTGTCCTTGTGAAGTAGTGTTCAATGTCAATTCATAAATAAACGTAATTGACCAGACTATCAATCTGGTGATTGTTATCCCTGATCCGCATTATTGATACTTGGTTTCCAAACTGGGAATCGTAATACCTCAGCATCAGAGTAAATATTTCGCTCGGTGTTTCCTTTATAATTCGGCATTCTGCCAGTGTTCGGTTTTCGGTGAAAAAAGATTTTTCATTACAAATAACTACATCATGCATTTCATCAGAACTTGTGTTTATCATACAATATTTTCTGTTGCATCCGAATGTTTTATTTCGGTAAATCAAAAGAACCGAAATGTTGTTTTAACTTGTTCAAAAAAAATATTATGCAGTGTGAACATATTAATTAATAATTATATCTATGCACATTTTACTGGATTTCCCAATGTTAATATTGGCATGTTCATGAAACAAATCTGGATTTAATTTTTTCAGATTGAGAACTTTTCTCATATACCGGGTTACAGAGTTACTTTACTAATATTTTATTGTAATTTATTAATTATAATTAATAATATTTTTAATTTAATTTTATTATACAATTACTCTCAACCACTTGAAAAAGGCAGTGTCGAAAATTCGTGAATATCAAAAAATCATCGATATATTTACTGATTCATATAGTCAAGCCTTTTAATAAATACAATGTCTATTGAAAAGAAATTAGTGGTGAAAATTGAAAAATGTTCTTATAATACTATAATGGCTGACGCCCATCACCGAATTGATCATTCCTTCTTTTGTAGTCTTAAAATAATTAAATTTCCTAAAAGAATGTAAAAGACGTAACATAATACCTAAGGGATTTTTAGTCACAAAAAACCCAAGTCCACTTTTCCATTTAAACAAGTACCCCACTTAAAGAAAAACAGGAAAGAGAATGGCTAACACTCTAAATCTCAGCATGTTATAACAGGATTAACTGTAGGACCTCAAGTCTTTGTGCTTTTTTAATGCTAAAAGACACAGTTTGTTGCCAAAACCTTTCTAAAGAACTCAGCTTTCACAAACATAAAAAATTAAACAAGCTCATTCAAAAAACATCCAATAACACCAAGCACTTAGAAATAACTCGACCTTATTATAAACAAATCCAACTACATCGTCACCAATGCACAAGAAAATCTTCTTAGTAAGAGACCAGCTTTTGTTTTAGTGCCAAACCAAAAAGATTTTAACAAAGCTGAAATTATAACTAATGACACCTTTGAAAGCCTAAGAGGAAAAATAGGATTACATCTAAAAATAAAATTAAAAATAAAATCTCATCCAAAATCTTCAAGCATTGCTAAAAAATACAATCATCTTCTCAATCCGAATCGTAGAACATACGTTAACATGATCGACCTTCAAATGGCTTTTTACAAGAAGATTAGCATTTTAGAAAATGACCTTAAGAACATTATTAGGATTCTCATCCGTTAGAACATTAATATCTGTTTGCAAATCACTAAATAATTCCATAAATTTTATTTAATAAATTATACACACCAAACTTATCTTTTCTTTTGTTTCTTATTTAAACAAATTTCACTTTTTCTTTTAAAATATTTTTTGATAAAAATATTTTTAAAAATGTTAAATTTCAATCTTTTTAAAATATACTTCGAAAAAATATTTTTATAATTTAACAAAATTTCTAATTAAAACTTTTAGAATCTTCCATCTTCCTTATAAAAATTATCAAGAAACAGACTAATCTCATGAAAAAACATCTCTCGACCAAAGAAAGTCTCTCACTCATAATACAAAAACACTTAAAAACTTTAAAGATTTCACAATCCTGCTTTCAAATAAAACAAACAAACTTGTCACGCTTAAAACGGATCATTATGAATAACTCTTCAAGAAACATCTTGTCAACTATACACCAATAAACAAAATGATCTTACAATCCTCCTCTCAGATTGCATTTAATAAGAAACTTTCTGTCATTGCTAACAAACAGACTAACCTCGAAATCAGAGTTTTACTTGCAAAATGCAATTGTTGTGAACCTTTACAAAGTACCATGACCATGTTGCCCAAAGATCACAAAGATCCTTTAAAAGATAGACCGTTTGTATCTGCTGTTGACACTTAATCCACGACTATTTCAAAAAATTTTGCTGAAATCCTCAAAAATCTTCTAAATCTTTTCCCCTGTCATTTTAAAAACACAAATCAATTTGTTGCAGAAATTACAAACTTTTCTCTTTCCACATCATCAGAGCAACAACACTTCTGGATATCTCTTGAAGTTTAAAATCTTAGTGGGTACATCCATCTCACTGGAGAAAACAACGTCTTTACAGTTGCAACTTCTTTCTTCGAAACTTTCAAACCAGAAACAGTTTTTGTATTAATTAAAAGAAAACTGTTTAAACAAATTCATGGTTTAGCCAATTCTCGCCAATTTTAGCCATTTTCTACATAAATCATATAGAATCCAATATAGATAATTTTTTTGGAAAAAAGATCCTGAAAGATATATTGATGACATTTTCATAGTCACCACGGTACCTCTCAACATAATCTTATCACATGCAAACTCCTTTAANAAATCTTTTGTGTCATTTGAGCTATATACGAAATACTTATTTGAACTCCACTTAAGTTGATTAATACTTTGAACACTGAAAAGAGTTCTGAACTTCTCTCCAAAATTTACTTCCATAAAGAGAACATTTGAAAATTAATACAGAAATTTTAACCAAAAATATTATTAGTTATTAAATTGTTTTCAACTTAATTATTAAAATGTTTCAGAAAATAATATTTTAGAAATTTAATATAAAAAATTTATTATATAAATAATAATTATAAGAACTTTTATTTCTTCCAATTTCACCACTGATTATTTTTTCCATTGAATTTATTAAAAAGAGAGCTTGAAGACTATAAATCAGTAATATATCGATGTTTTTTGATACTCGCCGAAAATTCGTGAGTATCAAAAACATCGATACATTACTGATTTATCGTCTTCAAGCTCTCTTATTAATAAATAATAATTATATTTAATAATTATCTTTAATAATAATTATAAAATAATACTATAATATAAATTTGTTTTAATAAAATATTTTTTTTAGAAAATTATAAACCTATATCTTGCATATGCAAGAGTTATTGATAAAGGTTATAATATAAAAATAATTGATTTTTTGTCAAAATGAAAATAAATGATATATCGATAAATTACGTATTTGAAAGTATCATATTCTAGGATTGCTTCTTCAATATTAATATCGTTTTTGTAAATGTCGCATAAATTTTGAAAAGATTCTTTATTTTCTTCTGATATTTGTGAAGGATCAAGACAGGAGAATAAAGCAACAGTGTTATGAAAATCATTAAAACGTTCATCTAGTTGTGTTACAAGTGTATCCAAGACAGTGAAATACGTTTCACATTTGAAGCGTGTAGTTGGATCATCAACCCTTTCATCTCTGTTAAGTTCACCTGCCATGCGTTTCCTTTTTGCAACTCGCTTTTCTTTAAATTCTGTTTCAACATCTAGTAAGGAACAATTTTTGATAATAAATGATTTTACAGCAACATTTAGACTTTCAAAAGCTTTATCACTTCTCATATCAGCAAACTTATTTCTGGCATAATAAATCAATTGTTTTGCAAACGCAATATCAATGTCCTTTCGTTGCAAATAGTTTGATAACACAAAGATATTATCTAACAGCTTTTGTAGAAATAGCATCAGAAAAACAAAAGAATATTTTGTTATCAAAATAGATAGTCCATAGCTTCTGACACTTCCTTTGTGTTCTTTTGATTCCCCAAAATTTATATCTTCTAGAGTAGATATAATAGCGGAGAATGTAATAAGAGAAAAAATTCATAAAATTATCTTTGGGGGGGCCAATAAGGATTCGATTCTACTGATTACACATCGGATAATTTTTCTTGTTTCAATAGAATTTTTGCCTTTTCGATAGTAAGAAAAGTAAAATATACAGAATATATATCTTTTCAATTTCCATATTTGATAGCAGAATCATTCGAACTTTTCACAAGCAAGCCTTACTATATCAGCTATCGAAATATATAATGATTATTCGGCTTAAATATGAAGTTGACTGTTAAAAATAAAATTAAGTCCTCTTTTGGGAAAAAAACGAAAAAAAACTCACAAGATGCAGTCATTGTAAAACTATGTCTACTTTGATTCAAAATGTGGATGAAGTAAATAAATAAGTATGTAAAATCGAAGCAAGTAAGATTTGACTATAATCAAAAGAAATGACCAAATCTTTCTGGATATTCCCAGCTTTATGGGCTTCCATAATTTGGTTTTTGGATCCTGTACCTCTAATCAGTTTAAAATTATTTTATACGTTTTCAAAATCTCATTTGTCATCGGTTACCACTTCCGCCCCCTTCTCCCGAAAAATATTAAATTTTACACTTGAATTTTTAATTAATATTTAATTGATTTTGATAATTTGTAATTTTTATATTTTAATTTCATATATATTTTGTATAACCCCAACAATTTAACTTATTAATTGAATAGGAATCTACAAATTCATTACAGATAATTTCCCGTTTTACCATCGAAACAAGCAAGGATGGCAGAACTCAATTAGGCACAATCTCAGTCTCAATGATTGTTTCATCAAAATTGCCCGTGACAAAAATAATCCAGGAAAGGGCAATTACTGGACCCTGAATGAGAACTTTGAAGAAATGTTTGATCATGGAAATTTTCGACGACGAAGACGAAAAACCAAATCACTGACTAACAAACAAGATTGCCAAGACAGTGAAAGTCATCAAACCCGCAGTTGTTCATCTGTGAATTCCGACTCAATTGAGATGAGAAATAAATCTCAAGAATCCACCCCGAATTTCTTCATTGATAAGCTGCTTAAAAGTCAGTCACTGAATCCATCGGTCATCGTCAAGCAATCAACGGTTGAACCAAAATCAGAATTATCACCAACTCTACCGAATTCATTCAATAACTATTCGAACATGTGGCCAATATGGCAGAGAGACTTGATCCTGTCAAAATCATACAATACTTTGTTATTAAACTCAGATCATCAATTACCTAACAACTCACAGCCGTTATTATTTAAAAAACCTTCACATTGATGGCAATCAGTCCTCTCCACGAAATGGAAGACCCGTCTCCTCAGTCAATCAGATTTCTTTGAATTTGTTTATTTACTCAATGATCCATGAAATGATCTTTTTCTATTCATAATTCTGTTGTCACAATTAAAAATGTTGTTTTTAATTTCTCAATAAACTATTTGATTAATATCGCTTATAAATATTATGTCAATTAAAACAATAAAATCTTTTACTTTCAAATTGATAATCCGAGAGATATTTTTCGAATTTTCTGCTCTATATGACAGAATGGAAGGCATTTGCGTGTGATGGTAATATAGTAGGTAGTTAGTGGCTTACCACAGCAATGACCCCCGGGGGGGGGGTTGCTGCAACTTTTGATTACATAATTGCTGTGGTAAGCCACACTTTTTTTTTCTGTGATTTTCAATACAAAAATTTTTTTTTCAATACAAATAAATTTATTTCAATACAAAATCCGACTATGACTAAAAAGCCATGAAAATTTAACGTCTCAGGATATTTTCAATACAAAATCCTACTATCACTAAAAAAAAGCATGGTTTATTCAGACTATAGTGAGGGGGTCTCCATGGTCCTGGGATTTTCAATACAAAAAGGCGAATAAAGCATGGCAAATTTTTAACTTAAAGTAAATTATGGGCTCAGATTTTTGAATTACAGTAAATAATGGTCAAAAAAATTAAATAAAGTAAATTAAGGTCCAAATTTTAAAATTAAGTAATCAATGGTCAATAATTTTAATTTAAAGTTAAATAAGTAAATTAAAGTAATAATTTTTAAATAATTAAAGTAATAAGTAATTAAAGTAATAAGTAATTAAAGTAAGATTTTAAAATTTTTAAACAAAAGTTGGAATAATAGTCGGTGATTGAGAATTGAAATTTTTTAATGAAAATTTTTATGAAATAATTTTTTAAGATAATTTTTAATGGAAATTTTTATGAAATAATTTTTTAAGTAAATTTTTTAATGAAATATTTTATAGATTAATTTTTAAAAATAATTTTATTTTAATGGAAATTATAATTAAATAATTTTCGAAGTCAATTTTTAATGAAAATTTTAATGGAATAATAATAATAATAATAATAATAATAATAATAATAATAATAATAATAATAATAATAATAATAATAATAATAATAATAATAATAGTAATAATAATATTATTTCAACCAGATACTATACAACACATAAAAATAACTAGACGCATAAAAATTAACTAAACACATAAGAAGAACAAAAGTAAAAATATAAAATTTATTCATCCAATATTTGCTTGTAATAAGCTCTTCTTAATTATGCTAGAAAAATATGAACAATTTCTTTCATATTATATTCTTGGCAGCATCTACACTTAAACGGACATGGTAATTTCATTGGATCCGTACATACTTCACAATTATCTATGCATTTAAATCTTGATTCTTGGACAGATTCGTAATGCTTTCGTATAATTTCTTCTATATTGATCCCCGTTAATTGCTTGATTCTATAAGCTAATAATTATGGATCGCAATACTAAAGTCTATTTTTTATATTCGGGAACAATTCTTCCATCTTTGTTAATATTGTTTGGAATATATATGCTTGCTTATCGTCATCCATTTTTTTGAATTTATGTTTTTGTAGATATTCAGTTAATTTAAACACAATTAATTAAATTAATTAAATTAACTTAATAAATATTCCAATATTTCTTCATTTGTTGTGATATTTATAGTCAATGATTTAATGAATTTCTGAATTTCTTGAATTTAATTAAAATAATCAAATGTTTTAATCCCTAATATAACCACTTTACCGCTTGAAAAAACATTTACACATAGAGGGTTATACTTGAGAATACGTAAAGCCTCGATTCCTCTTATAATTCTTTTCTTCTTTTATTTTATTCCTCAAAATCCTATCGTCTGTTTCTTCTCCCTCTACCTAAGGCTACCGCCCATTATGTGAATTTTGAGTTTCTTTATATAATCCCATAATCATTGTAATCGCCCCATTTTTAACCTAATTGGTTTTGACTTCTTTGGTTATCATTCCCTAATTAGCTATCTCTGTTGACCCTCTTCGTAATTCCCTTTATTTTGTTTACCCTCGTTTATCCGGCTGTTTGTATAATTGGCCTTTGAATTCCTCGTTTGTTTACCCTTCAAATTGCCGTGCTCGGGTTTTCTTCACCGCTAGGGTTCTCCATTGGCTCGGGTTTCCCATTAGCTCGGGTTTCTCATTAGCCAATTAATTAATTAATTAATATTTGACGTTTTTTCACACTTGTCCTTTTTACGACCCTTTCTAAATATTTTCTAACCATTTCTTGCTCACTGTCCTTTTCACCATCCCCTAATCTACCCCTCTCCCGTTTTCCAGCTTCAATTTCGATAAATTTTCACTTTATTCCACTTCCTCAGGTTTGCGCATTTTTCCATTTCATGTCTGATTGTATCCTTTTATAGTTCGGTTTTTATCATATCTTTCTTTGCGATTGCTTCTCTGCTTGACCGCCATTCAATTTCGGTTTTCCTTTTAATCTGAACTATATAATTTAATAATTTACTTTTAAAACCTCAACAAAGTTAAAATTATGAAATTCTAAAAGGAATAAATTGTCATCGAAGCTTTTTGCACGTCGTTAGAACATTTATGAAAAAGTGTGAATTTATTAGCCATTTATTTTGCTGCTGTAGGATAGAAAGTGATAAGAAGCGATACAGCAGAAACTGCTGATATACGTTTCCTATATTATAAGAAAAAAACAATGATCTTACATTATAAAAACTTGCTTTGATTTCACCCTGATGTTCTCATTGATAGTGCAATAAAATAAACCTTACACTATCGAAATCTAAAAAGTGGTAGAAAAATTAAATACTGCACACAAACACAACACATACTAAAAAATGCATGAAAACCTTTGATATATACAAATGCGCCGCTGAGACAATTTTGAAGTAAAAAAAATATGGCTGAAAACTTTGATGCTATTTCCTGAAAATCACTTGTTTCAGCCTTTACAGCAGCCAATATCCCATAAGAAAAAGTAGATAATCCTGCATTTCGTGATTTTTACTTCATATACTCGTATGGTTGTTTGTCAGCGTAGATTCAGATCCGTCGTGAATTAGAAATTCGATTATGTTTTCAGGTAATATATTATAAAGTTCAGCTCCATTAGATTCATTCTCACAAGAAATATTATAAAACATTTTGGAAGTATCATTAGTTTCAGTTGTCATATAATTCTCTTCAAAGAACAACAAAAGTGAGTAAATAATGAAATCGCTATGTTCAATAATCTTTGATATTTTCCAATCGTTAAAATCTTCATATTCCAAATTTCATTTAGAAATTTTTCATAAATTGCAAGTCACTTTCAAATCTTTTTAAAACAACAATATCTCAAAAACATTTATTTACACAAATTAAAAAACTTGAAAAAACTCCAAATTCCACTTTTTAAAACAAATTCAAGCAATTAAAAATTAAGTCACAAAACCGCGAAAAACACATTGTTCGCGTCTGTGTGCGCACAAATAAAAATCCAAATTCAGAAAACAAAACGCACACAGACGCGATGATTAAACTTAGGATTGACCAACGTACATAATGGAGGCTATATTCATCATGCAAATCAGCTCCGTATAACGTATTTACCACTTCAACAGTTCTATAAAAGTTATAGTGTCTTATTTTCGAAGTAGGTCTTATTTTTGAGGAAACAAGGTAAATGCTCCGGAGGTTCTGCAACTACTTTAGAATGTCATTTAAAAAGTAGACATGGTACTAATTGAAGCGCAGCTCCACAGGACGAAATTGAATGCGCGGAAATTGAAAAAAGGTTAAGAAAAAGTCTTAAGGAAATTATCTCAAATATTGCAACAGACTGAATTTCAATTAGAACAATAACAAGAAATAAGTAATCAAAAATGATGAATTCAAGGTATCGCAAAATGAAACTCGTGCAATGAAGTTACTCCACGAAGACTTTGAGGAAAGGAAACTCAAATTTATTGAGAAGATCAAGTTTAAAACTGAAAAAGGCAGATAGTTAAGCACGACAGTAGACTAATATACCATAGTTCGGCATAAATTTACATGATGGCGCGAATAAGAAAACTAATAAAACAGTTATAGTTCGTATTTTTGGATTATGTAATGCAGAGACAATGGCATCAAAACTTAAAGATCGCTTAGAAATGTTCGGCGTCATTCTTGAACAGGACATAGTTGGATCTAGACAAGATGGTGCAGCAATTAATCACAAATATATGAAAATAAGAAGATTATTGTCGTATTCATTAAACATTCTACAGTCAGAAATCAAAATTTGCTGAATTTGGTAATGAAATCGAACTTGATTTAGATGTCAAACATTGCTGGAATTCTTTTACGGTCATGATCGCAAGTAGTATGATATGTCACCGCCAGATCATGTCACCGCCAGATCACATATACCCCCCCCCCCCCCGGAAAAAAATTTTTTTAAATAAAAGGTCAAGGTCAAGGTCATTAATTTTTTTTAATTTAATTTTTTGTTTTAATTAAGTGATCCAGCGGTGACATACTTTTTTTCATCCCAAAAATTAATGTTCCCACCAACGGATTTTATTGGACGATAGCTTATTTTGAAGCTTAGTGCAAGACCTTTCGAATGAGCTATTGAAGGTATCATCATCATTAATATTGACAAAGTTATTAACGTTTTCCCGAGACCATTTCAAAGTTAAATTATTATTATTTTCCAAAATATTATTAAGTGGCCGGGCGGGCTCCTACTTTTTTCCATCCCAAAAGTTATCGTTCCCATTATCCGAATTTATTAATCGATAGCTTATTTTGAAGCTTAGTGTAAGATCTATCTAATGATATATATAAATATTATTAATATCATTAACATCGGCAAAGTTATTAACGTTTTCCCTATACAATTTTCAAGGCCATTTATTTTTCAAATATTATTTTCAAGGTCATTTATTTTTCAAGGTCATTTATTTTTCAAGGTCATTTAATTTTTAAGGTCAAGGTCAAATTTTAATAAAAGACATATGACTCATCAAGGTCATTTAATTTTCAAGGTCATTTAATTTTTCAAGGTCAAGGTCATTTTTTTTTTAAATTTAATTTTTTGTTTTAATTAAGTAATCATTTTATTTTCAAGGTCATTTAATTTTTCAAGGTCATTTAATTTTTCAAGGTCAAGGTCATTTTTTTTTTAAATTTAATTTTTTGTTTTAATTAAGTAATCATTTTATTTTCAAGGTCATTTAATTTTTCAAGGTCATTTAATTTTTCAAGGTCATTTATTAAAATAATTATTATTTTCTAAGTTTTTAGTTTCTAAGTTTTATTATTATTATTATTATTATTATTATTATTATTATATACTCATAATCTATCCGACAAAATATTTTGTCCCCCTATGGGTACTGCTCACACTCAACAAGTCACATGGGTACTGTTCACAATGGTACTGGTAAAAATATTCAAGGTAAAACTTTAACAAAGAAATTCTAAATATTTTTCTTTAAATATACACTAAAATTTATTAACACATTCACATTCATCATCTCCACAGTTCATAACATTTTCAACAACATGATCTATACAATCCCTATATACACACGGTTCAGTATCCGTAAATTCCTCCATAACTTCATCAATTTCTTGAATACTTTCCTCATCATCTTGAGTGTTTTCTTCATCTGCTTCATCAAATCCCGAATCTTCACTCTCTGCTACCCAGTCTATATTTAATGCGTTTGCAACAGATAATATATCCTCCATTTTCACACCAGATATTTCTGCTAATTTTTCCAATAAAAAGTTTATTATAAATTCTAAATATTAAATAATTTGATAATTAACTAATCATATTAACCTTTTTCTGTAGTCATTATTAGTATTTTAAAACTATAGTATATATTTGTTTATAGAAAATATAGAATATAAGCGAAAACAAATATAACTAAATACATTTATTAAATACAACAACATTTATTAAAATAACTGTGAAAGTCTAGCAGACATAATTTTCCAAATTGGAGAATAAACATCATTATTATCAACTTTATATCCTTGGATTGCAATTGTTATATACCAATTTTCGTTTTCTTTGAAACTGATTTCATCAAAGGAATCATAAAATTTTGCATATCGGTTGTTGAAAAATGCATTTTGATTGCATGTCAGATTCGTATTCAACCTTTTGAAAACATCATCTATGGTTTTAATATCTAACATGGAAAGCGTGCCGGTTAAGAATTGAAATTGGGTAGGAATAAGCTTGATCGGTGACACCAATTTCATATTGATTTCTTCTTTTAAAAAATACATTTTGTAGTTGTGGAACATTTGAACAGGTTGTACAAGTTCTGGAACAACTTTTGGTTTTTCAGTGCTTGAAATTTTCTTGGTCATTGTGAATTATGATTAAAATGAAATGGTACAGGGTTTTTATACCTATGACTATTGTTTATCATCCAATCAGATTGCAGCATGTTTTTGTTTTAATTGAATGATAAATAATTAATTAAGTGATAATAAAAAATCTAAAAATTCTTTTCCTTCAATTATTGATTTAATTTCAGATATGATATTATCAACTATACATTTGTAATCAATATTTTTTATTCCAAGAATTACTATCTTACCGCTAGCGAATATATTTACACACATAGGGTTATATTTTATATATCTCAAAGCTTGGAAATATTTCTGGTTCATAAAAGCATGGTATTAATTTAGCTAATTTATTTAAATTACAAGAAAAACCTATATCGGAAGTTACGGTTATCGATTGTATTTCTAAATCATAAACATTATATTCACTAGCTTTGATTATTTCCTTACACCCCATAATTCTACATTTACCAGTTTTGAAATATATTATTGGATATTTATTACTTCTATTGATAAGTTGTTGTGGTTTCCCTATTGGAAATACCATTTTTGATACATCAGTTTTTGCCCTGTAATTTATATTTGAAAGCATTTTAATGAAATAATTATAAAAAGCTCTGATATATATATAGGTATTTTAAAACAGAGTTCATTTAAATTAACAATATAAACAATAATTATATAGTTTAAATTTAAAAAAAAAAAAAAAATGGAATTACGAAATGATGCAGTATACCAAATCGTTGGTCCAAGTGGTAGTGGGAAAACTTTATTTGTTTGTAAATTACTAAAATCAAATTTGTTCAAAACAAAATTCAACAATATTTATTGGCATAGGGGCGCCGACGAAGAACACGGATTGACGCAATCAAGTTTCTGTCAGTTGAAAAACATGAAAATAGTAAAGGGTTTTGATAAAAACTGGTCAAGTCGTTTGAAGAAAGATGATGTCATCATTATCGATGATTTGTATCAAGAAGCCAATAAAGAAAAGGACTTTAATAATTTATTCACAAAAATCAGCAGACATGTTGGTGTAACGGTTATTTTCATAACACAAAATCTATTTCATCAAGGTGGTGCACATCGAACACGTAATTTAAATGTACAATATTTAGTTATTTTCAAGAATCCTAGAGATGCAACTGTCATCGATTTTCTTGGACGACAAGCATACCCTAATAACCGTAATTTTCTTATCAATGCATTTCAAGATGCTACGAAAATACCGCATGGGTATATATTTCTCGATTTCACTCAACAATGTCCTGATGATATACGCGTAAAAACAGATATTTTCAACCCAAAAGGTGCCATGGTATATAAACAAAGTTCAAAACAAAGTTGAAACATATAAATCATGTTTTCAAAAACACGGATATCGGGTAAAAAACAACCAAAAGTTCCACCAACAACTAGTTATACTCCATCTAAAGAACTTATTACAGAAAATTTTCCTGCAATGAATCTTATTTCGAAAAATCCTAAACCTAAACCAAAAAGTAAAACCACTAAGAAAGTAAAAGTTGTTAAAAATCATCGGAGTTTCCCGTTTTTCAATACATTGTTAAAGGCACCAAGTATGAAAAGAAACAGTATTTTGCAATCATTTCCAAATTATGTTGTCGATGATTTACTCGATATTATACTTAAAGTAGTCAAAGGCAAGATTAAAATCAGTAAATCTAAAAAGCAATTATTGAGTAAACATAGGAAACCTTTGCTATCATTAGTAAATAATAAAAATCGTCAACAAATGAGAAAAATTATATATAAACAACAAGGGGGATTTATCGGTGCATTGATACCTTTAGCAATATCATTATTAGGTGGAATAATAGGAAGTCGATCATAAACAATGGGTGCTAATCCTTCATTACCAGACATTAAATTTAATATTAAATCTTCTTGTTGTAATGGAGAAGATTTGGACGAACCCGGAAGACGAAGCCGGTTTTGGTGGAGCGGCAAAATTACGGAAAAGAGTTCCGAATTCGAAAAAGGAAACCCAGAAGTGGTTATCAGACCAGCTTGCGTACAGTTTGAACAAACCAATGCAGAAACGATTCCCAACAAGAGCATATAAAACATATGGAATAAATGATTTATGGCAAATGGATTTGATGGAGATGATACCCTATTCGAAAATTAACAATGGGTATAAATATATTTTAACATGTATTGATGTATTCAGTCGGTTTGCCCGAGCAATACCCGTCAAGGCAAAATCTGCAGATGAAATGTCCAAAGCTGTTAATCATTTATTTAAAGATGGACATCCTAAAAACTTGCAAACTGATTTAGGTATTAATATTATTATTTTTATTATTATTATTATTATTTTAGGTAAAGAATTCTACAACAGTAAAGTCAAGCAAATCCTCAATAAATTGAAAATAAACCATTACTCAGTACATTCTCAATACAAAGCTGCTCATGTTGAAAGATTTAACCGAACTTTGAGAGATAGATTAAAGAAATTATTCGTGCATCAAGGTAATAAAAAATGGGTATTGGTTTTACCAAAAATAATAACCAGTTATAATCACTCATCACATCAAGGACTGAATGGATTAAGGCCGATTGATATCACGTCAAAACAATCTATTCTAAAAAACCTGTAAAAATTACAAAACCGAAATATAAAGTAGGTGACCATGTTAGAATTAGTAAAATTAGTGCATCACCATTTATTAAAAATTTCGATACGAATTGGAGTGATGAAGTCTTTGTAATTTCAAAAATAAATACTAAACAGAATCCTGTAATGTATGTCATCAAAGACAATGATAACAATATTGTACAAGGAAATTTTATGAGCAAGAATTACAAGTTATTCCTCCCCCAAAAGTATTTAGAATTCAAAAGATATTGAAAACTAAAAGATCGGCAATGATAAACAATACTATGTCAAATGGCATGGTTATCAAAACCCATCATGGATATCAGAAAAGGATCTAGTAAAGTGAATTTTTATACTATTTTACCAAGCAATAGTTGCCCGCTTATTCATCCAGATAATCAAGCCAGTAAATTCATGGTCAATCTCCAGAATCCGATTTCTTTAAATGGTGACTGGGAAGTTGCACTGCAAGATTTTACATTCGTGTACAATACATTCCCATTTTATAGTCAATGTAAGATTGATTTCAAAAGGAATGTTATGAAAACATGTAGTGGTATCTTTATTATCAGTAATTATGATAAAACATATCATATTCCGAATCAAATATTAGATCAGCATTGCTCTATGTTTTACAAGGATGGATTAAATATCAGTTGTGATTTTAAACCATTTACAATAACATTCGAATATATTGAAGATGCCAGACGAATGGGTTGCAATAAGTTGAAAAATGAAGTTATGGAAACAGAATATTTATTACGCTTTGATCTATTTGAAGCAAACAGTGTAATGAGAGAAGAAATCAAAATTTCAGTGTCGTATAATAATGAAGTTGAAGAATCATTCACCTTCGCTGACGAATTATATATTGATAAACTTGATGTGTTACTTAAATATTTAAAGTATAATTGTTCACACATATTTAAAAGTTTGGACATTGTGAAAGAATTGTTATTTACCTTCAGTTTGAATGATGACATTTGCGAAGTTACATTTGATAAAAATTTGACAAATACACTTGGATTAGAGAAGCAGCAATATCGGGAAAAATCGGCAGGTATACGTAAACCGAGAATACTTGAACATCATCAACAAATGTTCATATATACTAATATTATTGAGCCTATAATTGTTGGTGATTCCAGTGTTCCTCTATTGAAATCGGTATGGATTGGAAAATACGAACATGATGAAGTTGTCAATATAAATATAGATAATCCCATGTATTTACCAATTTCAAGCTCATGTATAAACAATATAGAAATAAATATTCGTGACGATAGTGGAAAACTTATAAACTTCCCAAAAGACTCAAAAACTCATTTGACACTACATTTTCGTAAAGTAGATGGCTAATTCCGATATTATTAGTATGTATAGTGATAGCCAATCTGGCGGTGAATTACCATATTTTATTGGTAAACAGTACGGTCAGGTTGGTTAAAAACAATAGGGGAGATTTGCACTTCCTATTCTTAAACGTATTGGTAGTTTTGGCATGAAAACTGCTAAAGATGTGATTATGAATGAACAGAAAATATTACCATCCCTAAAAACAAATGCTTTAGCTGAGTTAGGGAAGGTTCTACCTGGAGTTGCTGGTATGTTTCAAAAAGATACACCTCCAGCTCCAGCTCCAAAACGTAAAGGGCATGGAATATCGCGTATAAACAAACGAATGAAAGGACATGGAACTATATTTGCAAAATGATTTGTGGTAAATCCGAATTATGTATATTTGATAGACCATCGCCCCAGGCTGTAATAGAATTTGGGGCCTTTGAGGAAGTTTTTCCTATGAATTCAATTACTGATAGTAGAAATGATATCGAGTTTTATATTAATGGTTCGCAAACTGAATATTTAGATTTGAACGATACTTTATTGACTGTTCAGATCAAGGTTGTAGATAAAGATAGAAAGGTTTTGGATGCCAATGCTGATGTATTACCAAACAATTTCATGTTTCATACTCTGTTTAAAGATGCAGTGTTGGGATTTAATAATATCAAGATTGAGGGCGGAAATAATACATTCATTCACAAGGCTTTGATAGAAACTATTTTAAATTACAATTCAGATACTAAAAATACCTGTCTTACACCTATGGGTTATGCAGCAACAGATGATGAAAGAAAAAAGTGGGTTAAAGGTTCAAAAGTATTCACTATGTGCTCATCATTACAACTTGATTTTATGGATCAACCGAAATATTTACTACCGGGAGTTAATGTACATATTAGATTGAAAAGGTCCGATTCTGCATTATCTCTTACTAGTGCAACTGGTGCACCAATATGTCAATTAGTTGATGCAAAATTATTGGTGAGAAGAGTTCGAGTAGACCCGTCAGTATTAGCTGGTCATCAATTGGGTCTTAATTCAAAACATGCAATTTATCCTTTAAAAAACAAAGGAAATTGTACAATTTGCTATTGCTAAAGGGGCTTCATCATTCTATAAAGAACAAATATTTGGTGACAGAAGAATGCCTAATTTTATTCTGGTAACATTTCAAAGTGAAACGCAATATAATGGATCTTATACTGCTTCCAGCTCAATTTTCAAAAACTTTGGTGTTACTTCATTGACTTTGTCGAAAAATACTGATTATAGAGAAACATATACTCAAGATTTCGAGAATGACAATTACTGTGCGACATATATGCAGAGTATTGTTAGAAATCTTGGTTATTTAGATAAAAACTTGAATTGCGGAATAACTCTTGAAGACTTTAAAAGCAAATACCCATTTTTCACATTTGTTTTAGCTCCCGATTTTGATTTAAATCAGAGTCAATTACCACAAAACGGGAATTTACGACTGGATATAAAGTTTGCAAAGGCCATTACTGAACCAGTACATGTTATAATATATGGGGTATTTGAAAATGAAGTTCAGATTACTGCAAATAGAACCGTGCTAGTATAAATGTATACAGAAATATAAAAAGTTGTCATGGAGTAAGTTTTTTCAATACTGTTTAATTTATTAAAGTAGTTCTGTTCAGGTCAATAGAATTGGAAAACAGATATTGGGAAATGAATTTGTAGGAGTTTTTCCTCTCGATAAAATCCCATATTTGAGCAATAATCAAGCCATAATCGTCAATACTCAATCGTCTCATCTTGGTGGAGAACATTGGATTGCTATATATATGAAACCTAGTAATATATTCGTGTTCGATCCAATGGGTTTCTATTACCCTGCTTTGTTGGTATCAAAACTACAAACAATGGGGAAACCTATTGTATATAATAAAACTATGTTTCAAAATCCCTTGACACAAACATGCGGTCAACATTGTTTAGCTTGGTTGTTGTATAAAAAATTTGATGTTTAATAAATGTATCCTTTCCTTTGTTGTTGTTATTATTATTATTAGTATTATTATTATTATTTTAATTATTATTATTATTATTATTATTATTATTATTTTTATTATTATTATTATTATTATTATTTTTATTATTATTATTATTATTTTTATTATTATTATTTTATTATTATTATTATTTTTATTATTAATATTATTTTTATTATTATTATTATTAATATTATTTTTATTATTATTATTTTATTATTATTATTATTATTTTTATTATTATTATTTTATTATTATTATTATTATTATTATTATTATTATTATTATTATTATTATTATTATTATTATTATTATTATTATTATTATTATAATTATTATCCAAAATAAAGACTACACAATCATTGTGCATGCACAAAGTCATGACTAACAAAGATGTGCAATCCCATTTGATACCATTTGATTGGCTGATAGAGGAAAAAGTATTCAGGAATGTGTCTTAATTCTGATTGGTTGAGACATGGAAATATTCCTGTTCTATATAAACATTGACAAATTCCAAATTCATCACAATTTTATCAAAATTTTCAATTTCTAATTTTTCAAAATTACAAACTTTAAAATGTCTAAAAATAACAACAACATATTAAGAAGTCTATTGACTACCGGTAATTTTATTATTTATTTATTTATTATATTTTATTATTTATTTTTTTTTAGATGTGTTCGATTGGTATCAAGTTACTGAGGACGAAAGAATTTTGAATGTTGATAGGATTTTCGGTAAATTTAAATATTTTAATTTTTATGAAATTATTATTTTATTTAGAACCTATTATAATTAGCGACGATGATGATGTCGTATTTATTGGGCAAACTAATGCCCCAGTTTCCTGTAATGTTTTCAATAAACAAAGTAAATTTATTTTATTTTAGTATATTATTTTTTAAAAATCATTTTAGTGTTTAATGTTAACATGGACTACCCCAATTAATATGATGAGGAAAACAATATGGAAAATGCCCTCACTTCTATTGAGGAGAATAATGCCCTCACTTCTATTGAGGAGGTAGCTGATGAGGAATCTGATTCCGATCAGGAATCACAATGTAAGTATTTATTTATTTTTATATTTCTTTAACAAAATTTTTAAAATTTTCTTAATAACTTTTTAAACATTTGCATAAATCTTATTCGTAAAATTATTATGTTTTTTGAATTATTATTGTAATTATGACGAAATTATGAAGAAAATACTATGATGGAAATTATAAAGAAATTACTATGATGAAAATTATGAAAATGAAGAAAACTATTATGACGAAAATGAAGAAAATTATGAAAATGTTATATTGAAATTATTATAACGAAAATAGAGAAAATTATGAAATTATGCAAATGTTTAAAAAAGTGAAACTATAGTTTTAAAATATTCCTTGTAGTTTGCAATGAGCAACTACATTAGTTAAAATAATAATAATAATAATAATGATAATAATAATAATGATAATGATAATAATATATCTTGTAGTCTGCAGTGAGCATGCAGCTACATATCTCTTTTATTATGATTGCCCCAATAAATGTAGTCTGCAGTGAGCATGCAGCTACATATCTCTTTTATTATGATTGCCCCAATAAATGTAGTCTGCAGTCAGCTGCATCAACTATTTATTACGTAATAAATACAATCTTTAAATGTAGTCTGCATGCAGCTGCATCAACTATTTATTACGTAATAAATACAATCTTTAAATGTAGTCTGCATGCAGCTGCATCAACTATTTATTATGTAATAAATACAATCTTTAAATGTAGTCTGCATGCAGCTGCATCAACTATTTATTGTGTAATAATTAACCCTTATTAAATATAGTCTGCATGCAGCTGCATCAAACTATTTATTATGCAATAATTACAATCTTAAATGTAGTCTGCATGCAGCTGCATCAATAATAATAATAATAATAATAATACTAATATTTTTATTCTATACATATACTCTCTTTATAATAATAATATTATTTTAATAATTTAATATGTTAGCATGCAACTAAAGACTCTTATTATATAAACATGTAGGTTACAGTGAGCATGTAACTATAGAAACAATAATAATAATACAATCCCATATTATAGTTTACAAGACTTTATTAATATTTTACAATTATTAATATTTATTTCATTTTTATATTGTATTTAAATGAAACATATATCAATAATTGTAAAAGAACTAAATGATAAAAGAAATATAAATGATATATAAATTTCATGATTAATATTAATTGATAAATATAATTAACAGGCAAATTTTATCCACATTACTGCCAGGCTTCAACTGGTCACTCAAATTTATGTCACAAAGTGATGAAAAAATATTATGGTCGTAAATTTTATGGCATCAAGTACTATATATGCCCAATATGCGAGACTTCCCATAGCATTAAATATTTAGAGTTTTACAGTATACATAAATCCCATTTAAATCAGTTCTCTTTAAATAAAAAGGATTTATTTAACAAATTGCGAAATACCGCAAAACCTATAATTAAAACTAATGTAAATAATACAAAACCTGTAAATAATAATACAAAACATGTAAATAATATTACAAAACCTGTAATTAAAACTACTACAAAACATGTAAATAATATTACAAAACCTCTAATTAATAATGTTATTAATGTAAATAATAATTTAAAAAGACCTGCTGTTAGTATTGGGTCTGATGCTCCCTCTAAAATTAATAAATTAGAACAAATAACTGTGGTTAATAATATTCAAGTAGGCGGTTCAGTCGATATTGACGATGAACCTGAAATCGAAATTGATTTTAAGGGGTTCGAAAGAATCTAAGATTTAATGTAGAAAAGGATAACATTGTTCAAATAACGATAACCGATAAAATCGTTAATAAGTTAAATCATGAAATAAACAGAATGGGGTCGGTGAAAATACAATTCTCCGTATTGATTCAATTTGAAAAAGATGGTGAAATTAAAGATAATTTCTTCTCGAATAGGGCAGAGGCTTTTTCAGATAGTTTTCTAAGTGAGGGGGTTCACAAATTAAATAATAAAATAGAAAAATTCACATATTTGGGTAGTGGATGGCGGGTTGTTAAAATCAAAGAAATAGATTTTATATTAACAAAATTTACACATATGAATAGGCTAGCTGGACATAGTTATATCCCCACACCAAATGCTTTAAAATCGAAAAATGCAATAGTAAACGTTAAAAACACCGATGATATGTGCTTTATATATAGTATTTTAGCACTTTTAAAACGTAATGTAGTACATATAAATAGAAATAGAGTTAGTTCCTATGAAAATTATCTTGACGAGTTAAATTTTGACCCCATTTCCGACTGTCCAATGAAACTATGTGATATTCCTAAATTCGAGATGAAAAATAAGGATTTAAATTTATCAATAAATGTTTTAACTTATAGAACGACCCCTGCTAAGCCTTTTGAAAATATAGTTGACGATAATTATATTCCACATCATCCTCAATTGGATATAATTCACCGATCTAAGGTTATAGGTGGTGAACCCTTATACTTACTTTTATTGGAAGATGGTGATAATTTCCATTATACCGCAGTTTTCAATTTGCAAAAATTAATGAACTCGCACCGTAGTAGCTCTTGTAGTGTTCAAATTTGTGTAAACTGGTGTCCCCATTGTCTTAACGGATTTAGACATAAAAATGCATTTGATATTCATGTTGCACTTTGCAGTAAGAACCAGATAGGTACTACTTTATATACCCTACCTAAAGAGAAAAATTTAATTTTTCAAAATTATGCGAAAACCATAACCCCGCCATTCGTGATATATGCAGACTTTGAATCAATTTTACCGGGGGATATAATACACCATCAAAAGCATTTGCCAATAACAGCAGGTTTATTATTAATAAATAATTATAATAACTCCAAATTTTATTATGAGTTTGTTGGGGATGATTGCATCCTATCTTTCTTGCGTAAGGTGGAGGAAATTGCTATGACAATTGTCCTGCCATATTACGAAATTAATGGGAAAAAGCCCATGCAAACCTTATCTTTCGCTGAAGAGCGGGCCTTTCGTGATTCCAGAACCTGCTACCTTTGTAAAAAATTCATTAGAAATAGAGTTAGGGATCATTGTCACTTTTCAGGTAAGTATCTTGTTGCTGCCTGTAGGAAATGTAATGTTTCTCGACGAATTCAGAAACAGTTACCTGTGGTTTTTCACAATTTGAGGGGGTATGATCTCCATCATATTTTGAAGTACGGTCTCAATAATTTTCCTTCTTGGGAATTAAATATTATTCCGACCACTACTGAGAAATTCATCTCTCTTATCGCGTACATTAACAAATTGTCTGTTCGTTTTATTGACAGCATGCAGTTTGTTAATTCGTCTTTAGCAAAAGCGGTTAAGACTCTTTCCGATCTGCCTTTAACTTCTTCTGTTTTCGATGGCGCAATTGTTCGAGCCAAAGGTATCTTTCCTTATGACTTTGCCACATCTCTTGAGGTTCTGGAATCGACTCTTGAATTGCCACCTATCTGGGATTCTGTGTCTAATGATGAATATGCATTAGCCCAAGTTATTTGGACTCAGCAAAACTGCAATAACATGTTAGATTACATGTTAACTTACCTTAAATTAGACGTGTTTCTCCTCGCAGACTATTTTCAACAATTCCGTGAAAAGGC
>CAUHTR010003653.1:0-12320 GCA_959609185.1 Schmidtea polychroa | reverse complement strand
TATTATTATTATTATTATTATTATTATTATTATTATTATTATTATTATTATTATTATTATTATTATTATTATTATTATTATTATTATTATTATTATTATTATTATTATTATTATTATTATTATTGTAAAATATTTTTTTACGGATGTCTAACATTAAAATAATATAAACATTACAAGCTTTGTGATACCCAGTGCAAATCCAATAGTAGACTAGTTTCGAGCTTTTGGCTCTCATCAGTACTATGCAGGAGACTAAGCAGTACTGATGAGAGCCAAAAGCTCGAAACTAGTCTACTATTGGGATTTGCACTTGGTATCACAAAGCTTGTAATGTTTATATCATTATTATTATTATTATTATTATTATTATTATTATTATTATTATTATTATTATTATTATTATTATTATTATTATTATTATTATTATTTTGAGGTAGATGAAGTAGTTTCCGCCGCCATGGATCATATTAATCTCTTTTACATTTAACTGGGAAAAGTACAATTCTGAAGTGAGATTATTTGGAATTTGATAAATGGTCACTTCCAGATAATACGGAGTCATGAATATTCAAAGTCAGCAATATTCAGAAAACATAACGTCATTATTAAATGATTTCATAAATGATAGTTACTTGTAATTGAGCGACGTTGTTAAAAATCATATCAGATATAAAGGATATAATAACATTACATTTTTTATCCTTTTCACTGTGGATCTATTTTCATTTTAAATTTCCTTTCTCTTCATTTCTGTTCATACTTTAGATAATTAAAATTATTTAATATCATTTTAAAGTGTTTTATGAAACTTAAAGAATTTACAAGTTAGAGTTAATGTTTTAGAACACAAAATGGAAAAAACATAAAAATTCGATGTGTTTATGGTCATGAATATTTAAATTTGGACAACCCAGAAAATTTATTTGATAAAGGGAAACGTTTCGATTAGAATAATTTTTTAAGAATATTTCATTAAAATATAAAGACAGTTTATTTAAATTCTTATCTTCGACAATATAGTAGACAAATTTAGACAATTTTGAACCGTAAGAGGCTGTATTTCCTGTTGTCTGATGGTAAGCAATTGAGTAAATTGGAATACATCGCTAAGAATTAGTTAAAATTATTATTAGTTAAAATTATTATTATTGATTAAAAAAATAACAGTAAAAATAAATTAAATTCTAATGATTATTAAAACATTTATTCATAACAATGACTATCATCAAGAAAATAAAAATGTCGCTAGGGAAAACACAAAATTTAAAGAATTTAGAACAAACGTGTAACTCTGATGGCAGTAGTTTTTAAAATTGTGATCCGTGGATTAAATTATTACCGGTCAGTGGAAACCAAGAATTAATTTTAATTTTCTACTTTTTTCTAGTTAAAATGGTAAAATTACTTGATTGTTACTTATTTTAACGTACTTTAATGAAAATTTAATTAAAACAAATTAAATACTCTCAGATTGAAACAAATCATGATAATAACTTTATGGTATTCTCATAAAATATAAGTCGCTCTTGTTATCGCTCGTCCTTTAACACATTATCGACTGAACGAATTGCTCCTGGGTATGAACTAGCCACTGCGCATGTTTCACAAGCGACAATTAGTGACATTCTCAAATGTTTATCAGCTTTCTATTTTACTATTTTTATTATATAAAAAAATGTATTGATAATTTCATGTGAGAGAAAGGAGCATGTTCCATAAAAATATATTAGAAATATCCTGAAAACCACTGTGTTGCATTACATTGCCAACGGGGAAATCGCACCGATCGGTCATGCACTTATATCGTACAAAAAAAGGAAATCTCCCCAAACGTTCGACAATGTGTTCAGTTAGGGGTTCGCAATCTTCAAGAAAAACCTAGTACCATTCCGATGCATGAACTTTAAGAATATTATGCAACCTTTTATAATTATATTTACTTAATTAATGTTACTTGCATTATATATAACCCTTTATTATGAATATATTCTTTTGTAATTGTTAATCTTATTACAATACAAAAAATAGGAAAAAAAAACTTTGGTAATGGAAATTCAACTATTGAATGAACTCATTGACACCGAACACAGATTATAAGAACCATATTTCATTTGTTAATAATTAGTAAATGCTAATTACTTTCTATTTGAAAGTAACGCAGTGAGTATAAAATTTTCCAAATATAAAATCAAATTATCACAGTTTAATTTTGTGAATTCACTTTTAGGACAAACATTGATAAAACTTGTAAATATTTATGAGATCAATCCAACCCAATTTATCAGTACACGATTGTCGACTTTGATGATGCCGCCCTTTCATCAATTGTTATTAATTCTATTATTCTTATATTCTATTTTGACTAAGTTCGAAATCTTTGACAGTAATAGGATACTATTATTCATTACATAAATTGCAGGAATATGACCGTTTCGTTCTTTTCATTTTTATCATTCAATAAATTCTAATAATTTTGAGAGAATGTTAAAATGTTTAAATATATTTCGATTTGAAATCAAATTTTCAGATATTTATACATGAGACGTTTATCTAAAATCTAGAATTTCTCAACAAATGAAAAAATAAGCAAATTTTATCCCATTCCTAGGTATACGGCTAATTCTTTGGTGGTAATTCTTTCATTTCGAATACTTCTTTTTTATCTCATTTGACGTTCTTTTATTGATTACATACTGTATAAAAATATGAGATAAAAAGCATGAATTTCAGGATCGAATAGAAAGTAAAAAGATTGTATTAGGGTCTATAAAAGCCGACAGAAGTGTACAATGTCAGAACCAAACCACTAGTCCTTATATCTATTACAAAATCCTCGAGCAAATCACAATGGCAATCAATTCGTGCCACTGTGTAATCACCGGGCATTTATTAGCACAGATACTTATTTTTTTGTTTGAAATAAAAATATTTTAATATTTCATAATTATCTCACAACCTTTTAATCAGCTTTATTTCAAAAAAATATTTTAAAACTCTTCTAAGCCAATAGCTTATAACGCGAATTATGCAATTATAACATAATGCACATGTAATTACATAAGGATAGTTTTTATATTAACTAAGTTGTAGGCATTTTATTTCTTTTACTGAAGTGGTTTTTTGTTTAAATAATTTATTAAGTACCGATTACGTAATGCGAGTGGATATTGTGAGAAGGATCGAATGCTGCACAGGGAATGTCAGAGTGGGTAATACAGAGTTGTTAGCTGCTGAATATGAATGGAGATTATACGGGTCAATGAATAAGATAGTTCAGTGGTGGCCAACCCAAATCAATCGAAGGGCCAAATTTTCGGAAAAATACTATCACGGGCCACAATAAATTCATTTAAATAAATATAACTCGTTTTTACGATTCAAGTAAACTTAGAATCAGTTTTTTAAAAACATGCTTAATTCGAATATGAATTCTAAAAAAGACAATTATTGATTTGATGTTTAAAATTGTGTCCGGGCCACATCAAAACGCTTCGCGGGCCACCGGTTGGCCATGGCTGAGATAGTTGGATAAAGCTGTAAGGGTAATGTGTGAGCGGGTAATAGAAGAATGGATGGATTAGCATCGTGTATATACATTTTTCATAAATGAAGTTTCTATTAGACTATTCAACAAATACTGATATGCAATGACTATAAAAACCCCGTAACGCGTCATAAATCAGCCTTTTCTTTCATTAGGCTTTTTATTCCGAATTAAGAAAAATGCTAATTTACTTTTTATCATTAACATTTCTGTCTTAGGGTTAAAAAATAAATAGAAATAACATTACATACAGAAAGACATTACGAAAATTATATATTTATAATGATGATAATTATCAATGTTAAAACTTAATGAAATGTTAAAAATACTTAAGAATATGATGCACGTCATAACCATGTAAATTATAAAACATTACAAATAATATAAATCTTATTTGCCTCGAAAAATTGTATTTAGAGATTCAACTAAATATTTCCCAATGTAATGATCATAGTATTTAGCTGTATTCTTAGGGTTTAGCTTAAGTCTGCAGCATAAAACATAGTACTGTAACATAAAAAAGATTTATTTTTAAAAAAAACTCAGATTTAGGAGAGTCTACCAGGGCTTACAGAGTCCAATCCTCTTGTTCTATCCTTTGCTTATTGGCTGATGGCTTCTTGAAAAAACTTTCCAAGGTTGTCAGTTTCAGAAATAACGGGCAAGAGATCATTGATCCGGTTGGACTCAACTGAGTTTGGATAGTGAGTGTTGGTAAACTCCTGAACCATTCCCCATTTGACCAGGGTATCATTGAAGGCAGTAACTGAGATTCGCTGGTTTGATTACTTCTCGTAGTCGGATGAAGCTTTCTTTTGAGCTTCATAATGTTGCTGGACTAGAAGTTAATAGAGCGCTTCAGTTGTCAGCTCTTCTTGATGTTCTTCAATAAGCTCCTTCACATCCTCCTCATTTACCTCCGATTCAAACTTTCGGGTCACCGTGATGATGTCCTTCACCACTTCTGTGCCCTTAAGTGCTTCTTCCTGGATCCAATAAGGAAAAAGTATCTTCCAGGTTGAATTGAGAGTCCTTTGAGAAACTTCTCACCAGGTTGTGTGAGTTTGATTACCATAATAATATTAAACTTCTCTTTCCAGAACTTCCGGACAATCATGTTTCCATAAAACTCACATTCTTGAAACACCTTATTGAAAAGGGCTCTGGTACAGTTTTTAAAAGTCGGTAATAACTTGCTGATACATTGGGTGAAGGATGGAAGTAGTGTTTAGTGGCAGATACTGCACATTGATAAAAGTATAACTTTCCTCAAGTATTTCCTAGGGCCTTTTGGGTGAGAAAAGGCATTGTCCAGTATTAGGAGGGCTTTAAACGGCAGCTCTTTGTCCAGCAAGTATTTTTTAACAGTTGGAGCAAAGGTTTCCAGAATCCATTCCTTAAATACAACTTGGGTCATCCAGGCTTTAAAGTTGAACTTCCAATTGACGGGCAGTTTAGACTTCATAATGCTGTTTTTCTTGAAAACCCTGGATTTTTAAAATAATAAACCAGCAGAGTTTTAATCTTCAGGTCTCCGCTGGCATTGGAAGGAGACAGGAGTATCAGCCTGTCCTTCGTGAGTTTGTGCCTGGCAATTCATTCTCCTCTTTGGTAATGCTGGTTCGGTTCGAGATTCTCTTCCAAAAAAGATGAGTTTCATAGGCATTGAATACTTGTCATGCATAGTATTATTAATCCTTTAGACATTGTTGAAAGCCAACATTGGACTTCTCTGCTTCTTTCTTGTCTGCACTTCCAGTGTCACCATGCATAGTGACGTTGCGGATTTCACAACATTTTTTAAAATCTATAAAACCACCCCTTGCTGGCTTTGAATTCCTCCTCATTTCTACTGAAGCTATTTTCAGGAGAATTTTCTTTAAATTGTCATAAATGACTTTAGCTTTATGACAGATGATATCTTCGGTAGAGATGTCACCTTTCAATTGGCTCTTCTTAATCCAAATCACCAACAGCCTTTCCATTTCCCCGTGAAAAAGCTTTGACACTCACTTTGCCACGATGGCTAACTTAATGACATCCTTCTTGGCTAAATGGTGGTCTAACTGAGACCAAACTCTTTGACCAGGTCGCAATGTTTCACCCCACATTCATTCGTTCTAATTATTTCTTGTTTTCAACATAAATCACATTCTTGCTTTTACAGACGCCATGATAGATACAAAAATATATTTATAAAGATGAAATACGATGCAGTCCGTTATGTGTACCGTTCGTTACGCGAGACATCACTGTACTAAAATTGCTACCACTTCATTAAAAAACGAAGTCATTATTATATAACTAGAACAACACTTAAATTTTAAAATGTCCATTATTTTGACAATGTATAAAATTATAAATAATTAAAATTGCTTTTTGGGGAAAATTTCACTATATTTAGAAAATAAATATTTTTCAATACTTGTTATTAAAATCTTATCTAGAAAAATTAATTAGCAAAAATCTATATTTGTAAAAAATGTAATTTTAAATCGAAGAATTATTAAAATTGACTTGTTCATCTCTGATTAGAACTGAAATTATTTCATTAACATTTGTTGCTACTCATAGAGAATACAAATGTGAACTGAATATAGATGAAGGGGGAACTGCAAATCATGTGAAGGGAAAAGACAATCTTGTAAATAATTTTAAAAATAGAAATATAGTCGGCTTAATTTGACAAATTGAAATAAGATAAAATTTATTATGAAAATAAAGATTTTGATTATTATAAACACGAAATAATTAATATATAAAAAACGACATAAGAAACCAGAGGTTCCCAATAGGTGCCAGTCGAGAATGTAAAAAGTGCTCAATCAAATATCAAATATAATATTTCTTTCTTATTTTATTCTTTTTGTAAGCACCGTAAATTTTTCTTATAATCAAAGTGCTCCTTAACTTCAAAATAAACGAACAGTAATTAAAAATATATTACTCATTTTGACATGTTAATTAATAATTATAAAATATTTTTATTTTCTATCATGGTAATAGAAAACAAAAATATTTTACAAAACTTTTTTGTATTAGAATCACATCTAAATAAAAGATCAAATTATAAACTTATTACTGGGTTACTTTTATTATTTTATTATAATAACCCATAAACAATAATAAAGAAGCTTAGTAAATGTATTGTCAATAGTTTTTGGCATTTTAATAAAATAGAATAATCAAAAGTATATATTGAAAATTTCAATTTACTGTATTCACAAATTATGAAAAAAATTCGATTATAAAGTAAAAATGCTTAACCCTCTCATGCTCAATTTTTTTTCTTTTTCAAATACACAATCAAGAATCTGCGACTAATTTAAGTCAAGCTGACGTCTAAGTTAAATAAAACGTCATATAAGTAAATCAAAGCGTTGAAGATGTTCCTTATATAATCGCTTGAAGAAGAGCAGAAACATGGCAGCAAAATCTACTTTTGATAAGAAAATATACGATATTTGGAATTAAAGAGTTAAGTCAGGGGTGGCCAACCTTTTTGGTAAAAGGGCCATTACAATATTTTTGAATAATGCGGCGGGCCGCAGGTTTGAAAGGCGTAAATTTTTAACTAATGCTTCTGTGCTAATTCCAACTAAGGAACAGGAGAAGCGCAGTAATAGCCCGTAGTGGAGTCTGAGACAACCGCTAAAAAAACAATAAAGCATTTGCGTGCATGTTAAATAAATTATGCTTCTTAGGTACAGGATAAACTGGCACTATTTATACTTGATAGCCCTGATTATAAAGCATAATGAATCGGGCAAATTTTCAAAATGTAGCATACAAAACTAATTGGTTAAAATAGATAAAAATATGAAATAAACAATAAATTTTGTTCAATATTTACCGGCGGCCCATTATTACATTTTTTACTACAGTTCATAAAGCTACCAACTGAAAAAAAGAAAAGAAAGAGATATTTAAAACTTTACATTCAAAAAACATTCTTGCACAAAAACATTACGTTTTAACTATTCAGGGCAAATGTCTTTCAGTGAGAAACCTGAGCTTGTTTGCCAGATGAGAGCTCTTCTATTTTTCTATTTTCTTTCTATTTTTTGTATTATATCGTATTTTAAAAAGTTTTTATTATATTTTCAAAATATTAAAGCATGCGGGCCGCCAATTGATGACCCGCGGGCCGCCGGTTGGCCACTCCTGAGTTAAGTGAATAGAAATACAGGTATTCAATGGAATATCTGAATAATGTGATTATTAACAAGCGCCTGAGGTACAACAAAAAATTGTATATCATTGTGGAAATTACAATATAATTTAAATAAGAGACGTCTTATAACTAATGGCGGAAGATTTTCTGGTAAACGGTAGAAATAAGATAGATTTACCCGTAACTTACCTCTTAATCATCCAACTTTAATTGTATATTTACCGGGTTTTACGACAAAATGGTACTAGGGTAAATTGGTATAAAAGACAAAATGGTATAGATTTAAGTTTTAATATTTTTTAATGTAAGTAGCATGGATTTTAGGAATAGATTGCTGATAAGAAAAAGTAAGTAAATTTTTGTCTGTATTATTTTTTCCTCCATCAACTTCCAAATATTGTCATAAACAGTATCAAAATTGCAAAACATAATTCATTTTTACTTTCTAAGTTCTCCATTTTGTTTTCTTATCGATTGCGAAGAAATACAAATCCACAAAAATGGATAAATATCTGATAATGAAACTGAATGACAGTATTGAAGAGAGAAGATAAAAAATGAAAATGTGACAAATTGCAATAATACAAATAAATTTTCATTGAATAGGATAAAGAAGTTACATAAAGAAAATATTTGTGAAAATTGTTACCAAAAACAATTAATATATTTCTATAATTCATCTTGAATAAGTTTAAAAAAACTAATATTAACTTAAAAACTATAATGCAGTGTCTGAAAACAAATCCGATTACAAAAAAATATTATATTACTAGGTATTATTAATCCATCATAATGACGAGAATTATGGGAAATTTTAGAAATGAATTATTATTATTATAATAAAAAATTTTAAAATTCTCATAAAATTTTACTATTAAAATACTAATTAATTAAAATTATAAGTGCATTGAAATATAGATTTCTAAAATAATTGCTTGATAAGAAGCATGTAAATCTGCTTGATTTGCGGCAAAACTAAAACGAAAACTGACAAGGAACCGCTTAAACATATTAAATATTCATCTAATACAATAATTAACATTCCCAATTTGCAATATTTCTAGATTCAGCGTTCAAATTTGAAATGTACTGTTATATTTAATGAAAATTAATACAGAAATTGATTAATAGAAAATTGTGATCATTACTACTTGTTGACCAGAGCTCTAATATACACGTTATCCACAAAAATATCTTTATATACATATATGCGAAAGTAATAAATAAAATTTATTAGAAAAATAATTTTTAATTAATCCATATATTACATTTATGTGTGCCCAATTTAGAAATGATGGTAGATTCATGCAATTTACTACAATGCAAAAAGTAAATGCTTATTAAAATCGCCTAAATAGATGCTACGGTTTATATTTGAACGTGTATAGATGTTATAGATGTATGATTTATTTTTTATCTACAGTGAAACCCGTTGAACACAAACTCTGTTATCGTCAAAGTTCGCTAAACAAATATATTTTGTCAGGTCCTAGTTCATTATCAGTCAATAAATCGAGTGTTTTGTCGTTTAACCCGAATTCCTTTAACATACAAATCGGATAACGTGAAATAGTTTACTTGTCCCTATGAAGAAAAATAAACGAATTCTTACCCACTTAACTATGATATCTCCAAATTTTAATAATTATAATTAATAATATTGAATGTAATACTTAGATATATAATTAGGCACTTGAAATGATAAAAACTGTAAGATATATTATCTTGCATCTCGAAAAAATGGAATCGTATGTTATTCAGCAATTGATAAACCAGAACAGTATATTGAATCTGAAATAGTGAAGAAGATTCCACAAAAGAAAATAACTGAAGTTTTAAAATAAATTTTCCATATATTAAAATTTCTTAATATCCTTTTACCACAAAACTCGATTAACGTGAAAATGTTTTGTGAAGTGATTTGGATTTAGTGTTAAGCGGCTTTCAATATAATATCAAGTTTTTTTATCTGTGCCAAATGTCTATAACAACCACCCCAAATTAAAAAAAGTCCACATCATATACGAGAAAATACGGTAACCGATGTATGCCAACAAAATCGAGGTTAATAAACACCAAAATTGTTAATTTATAAATATTCCTTGAACAGCTATCGTATATATTCCAGTATACCGCGAGATTTTAGTGACACAAAATTGGATAAAAACTTGTGGTTCGCGTTATATTCGAGATTCTGTAGATATAAAATTGTAAGTTTTATGTACCGAAATGGTTTTTGTCCTTCGCGTTATATTCACGTTATATTCGCGTCTTGAACTTTTCATCTATTTCCGATATAAATTTCTATCTCGCGTTATACTCGAGTATATACGGTAATCGTGCCATCGCCATAGATGATTAATAAGATTTAATAAGATTTTACATCGTGTCTGTACTTCCATCGCGTATTTAAGGTATAAATTTATTTTTAATAATATTTAAATATTATTGGAATTTGTTAATTGATACTAAAGAACAGGAGGAGTTAAAGATAGTAAATAACATGTTGTTTAAAAAGTGAAAATACGTAAGGGAAATGGGAGTAATATTTTGTTTTACTAAAAAGAGACATAAAGAAGACATAAAGGAGACAAAAAGGAGACATAAAAGAGACATAAAAGAGACATAAAGGAGACATAAAAGAGACATAAAAGAGACATAAAGAAGACACATAAAGCCTATATTGTGTTTACTGCTTTAATTTCGAACGTAAAAAATATAAATTTCAATTGTTTTTTTGATATTTCTATTGAAACTTGAAATATATAATATAATTAACAATAGAACCCATATTTGTGATATTTGTATAATGTTTCTATTTATAATCAAATTACCGAGTCTAATTTTGACCAGGAAACGATAAGGAAATATTAAGAAATTTGCAGAGTATAAATGTAGTACAATGACAAAAAATGTCTAGCAAAAGAAGGAAGTCAAGTTAAAGAAATTATTTTGTTGTTATTTGTTATGTTTCTAAAGTTTTGTTTTAATAACATTTTTAATTTATACATGTATATAAATACTTCATATCCAAACTATATATGAGTAGTTTCTCACGGTGCTTAATTATGAAATATATTAAAGAATAGATCGAGAAAAATTTCAAATCATATGCAACAAGCATAATTATTGTATGTTATAAAATTTATAATATAATTATCACTCATCTCAGTAAAATTAAAAATTGGTAAAAATATGAAACATTGCCTTTCTACCATAAAAACAATATGAAATGTTTCGAAATAGATAATGAATGGTCTAGAAAACCAAATTTTAAAATTTATAATAGTTCGTAGAAAGCAAATCAAAAATTAATTTAATAACTAATAAATAATAATCTAATATTGATATTACGACTGATATAAGATTTTCAAAACTAGACGAAATTAGATATTAACCCCCTTCATTTCTTCTTTAAAAGTATTTATTTAAACTCAACATAAAGTTCGATATAAAAAATTAGTTTTGTCTCATTTTACTATGATATTATACAGAATTAGAGAATTAAAATATGATAAAGTGAAAAATAATCGATAAAACTTTAATTTTTGCCTGAGATATAAACATTTCTGTATAGAATATAAAATGTGAAACAACGCAAAGTAAACTGATAATAATATAATTAAATTGCCATTTCTGATGAATAAACTGTTTCTTTAAAAAAAATGCGTTGCATGATGATTTTCTTTAACTCCAGTTAATAATAATATGTGTATGTTATATACATATTTCAATACAAGGACTAATACCTCTTCAAATTTCTCTAGGATATATATGTAGTCATTAAAATTAGCGAATACAAATCCCGGCGAATTCCTTATCCCGGGATCCCCTTTACTCTGGCATAGAAACATATGCATTTTACTCGAATAATAAGGCTCATTGAAACCATTAAAAATAGTAAAAAGTCTTCTTCTATAATATTATTAATTTTTTCAATAAATTTTGATAGTGTCTCATCTCCTAGCCATGAATTGATCTCTGTATGAAACAAACCTCCGGCAGAAAACGCTGTTTTCTTCGGAATTTTTCTTTTCCGAGGCAATGCGTAGCCAGTCTGCCATGCTGTTGGGCTTCTCATTGTAACATTCAGTTTTTGAGCCTAATTGATTAAAGCACTTTTCAGCATACTGATTTCACAAACTGAATCCATTTTGCCACCATTTGAAAGGCAGGTTGGCTACAGAGGCAAGTAAACTGCGACTCTCTTTCATGCATTTCTTTAAAGAGATTTCAAGATGAGAGCCCAAAAGACTTTCCTAGTGCAAAATTTACTGCAGTTAGTTTCACTCATAACTAAAATCCAAATTTGGCCTGAAAGAGATTTCACGACAAGTGCTTGAACTTTCTGGACGTCTTTTTCTGAAAAATCTTTCCATCATTTCAATTAATGAATTCCCTCTGATTTTCTTTTATAAATTGTTGTAACAAAACATTTTTCACTGTACTTCTACGACATCACGTACTTTTTGAATAACAGAATTCAAAGAACCAAGAATAATATTATTATCAACTTCATTGGACATAATTATAATTATAATTATAATTATAATTATTATTATTATTATTATTATTATTATTATTATTATTATTATTATTATT
>CAUHTR010003652.1:0-44034 GCA_959609185.1 Schmidtea polychroa | reverse complement strand
TACATTGGGTATTTTATTGTTTTGATTAAAAGGACACGAGGAGTCAGAGGTTACCGACTTGAATTAGCTAAACCCCAACAGGTTTATTAATCTCAGATAATAACAATATTTCTACAAAATTGGAAGATCACCTAAGAACTCTTACCTATATTACTACTAAATAATAAAAGGAACGCGAAGTTTATGAATTGACTCGTGGCGTCGCAAGTTTGGTGCAACCATCTTTTGAACCTGTCATTAACAAATCCTAGCATACCTTCACCTGTTTAACATATAAAATAAAATTCATATTGATATTATTATCGAAACGTGAGTTTAAGCTAACATATTCAATCATGGAGAAAGGTTTTCTAATCCCATAGAACCTTTAATCACGTTTAGACAGTCACCAAACATTTTGGTAGTAATTATTTTGTCAAATTTATCAATGTTCATTAATTAATTTTTGTTGTTTAAAATTGCTTTCCATTAATATAAATCCCTTCGATTTCTTTTGCCAATAATTTCTGTATTAAAAATTTAATAGCATTTCAAAGTTTGAAAGATGAAACAAAAACTTTTACTAAAATTAAGTTATTCCCAAAATTTAAACAAACATTCGAATTACATTTTTTTCACAATTTATTATAAAATTTGGAAGGGCCGAAAAATTCTCTAGATTTCAATATTGTTGAAGACTTTTTATGAAATATTTTCAGAAATAATTTATTATGGTTAATATGTGTCAGCAAAGACAAATTATTCAATTTATATAAAATTAAGATTTTCAGAATAAGCACTGCTTTATATATGTATCTGTATGTTTTCAACATGAATATAGATCAACTAATTTTGACATAAATGTAAATATAAACAAAAATAAAGCTAGATGAAGAATAATACAAAAATGTAAAGGTTTTCGATTCATTTACCAGGATAAAAAAGGATAAGATGTAGGAGGTAAATAGATGAATAAAAATACATTTGGCTTCAATCAAGATATAATTATAACATTAAATATTAATTAATTTAAATGAAATAAATAAAATTCGATATTTAAATTGAATCTGGCACAATCAAATTGCTATCATATCGTAATTCAGGTCCCATGTTGAAAATTTGATATTTTGTTTATATCAATTAATTAAATTGTAAATAAAAACCATATTTTCAAAAATGTTTATTGCAATATTTTATAATTATTCATAGCAAGAATTTATAATAATAATAATAATAATAATAATAATAATAATAATAATAATAATAATAATAATAATAATAATAATAATAATAATAATACTAATAATAATAATAATAGTTAATATTTTCACTAATGATCAATTTTTTGATCATTGAACCAGATGTATATCTTTCAATAAATGCAAATTTGTAGGAATTTACTTCCTATTTATAGTCTGATTTCTTCAAATAAATTATTATCATTATCATTATTAGTAGTATGTAGTAAGGACTCCAGCGCACTTTCAAGTTCATGGAATATCAAGATCAAATATAGACCAATCGAATCATTTATTTTTTCAATTAACATTTTAATTACTTCTTTTTAATTTTTTCTTTTTAATTTTATTAATTAATTATTTTATTATGTTTTATTTTAATTTATTACATTTAATTAATTTATTAATTTATTAATATTTTATTTTAATTACTTACGCTATTTAATTATTATTATTATTATTATTTTTTTTTTTTATTTTATTTTTTTTTAATTTATTTATTTTTTAATTTAAATTTTATTTAATTACTTCTATTTATTTATTTATTTTTTTTTCTTTTTAATTTTCTTAATTAATTATTTTATTATGTTTTTATTTTAGTTACTTACTTTAGTTAATTATTATTATTATTTATTTTATTTATTTATTTATTATTATTTTTTATTTTTTTTTAAATTTTACATTTACATTATATTCTAACAAGAGCGTAAATTATAACAATAATATTTCAATTTGAATAAAATTTTAATTAGAAATTATTTAATTTATTATAAAATAAAACGCTGAGTTAATTTTAGATAAACCGGATATTAATTTTTCGGAAAAAATAAATAAATAAATAAAATAAACACGAAAATAATATTTCTTACTTGAAACTAATTATCTAAATTAATTGGACAAATGAATAATTAAATGATAAAACACATTTTAATTAACTAAGTCAAATAATTCACAATATATATTTTATTATTCACATAAATTTAATTGTTAAAGTGCTTGTTTCGATTTGCATTCATTTCTAGAGATAGCAGTTGCAATATGCATTTGACGAATCTTATAGTGACCGTAGGCATAGCTTTCATTAAAATTGAACCAATACCTTTTATCATCCAAACATTGGAGAGCTTGTTTTTCTGTAATGAAAGTATACAACTGATGATTAACACTTCCTATTCTCTTTTGTTTGATGCTCACTGTTCCACCATCAGTATACACTTTTTTATAGGCTTCATGGGTGATATTAGAATTTGTAAGACTTATTCCTTTGGCTTTTAGAGTGTTTTTATCGCCTTGGAGTGAGTAGCACTTGGGTCGAAGAAACACCCATTCTTTATATTGATTTCTTTTATTCTCATCCTTGAATTTCCCGATTACCGAACAAATTTTATCTGAGAACAATGGATCAGTTACTGGATAATTTGAAGTATCTAGGAGCCCATCGGCAATCATTTTTGGATATAGTTGTAAGCGTAAATCTACATTTTTACACTCTAAAAAGAAGGAATCTGTGTCACTGGCTACGATATTAATTTGACAATTGAATTTTTCTCTATAACTCTGTAGTTCTTTATATTGAAACTGGTACATGCGAAGTTTAGATAAATCAAGTACGGTTTGTCCAATATACATTGGTCTATCTAAACACACCATTTCCTTATCAAGTATAACAGCAATGAGATCATCCGCAATCTTGATGCTACGACGAAACATAGGATTACTACAATAAGTTATCAATCTTTTGCTTTTGCTGCATAATCTCAAATTTATACGTTTCTTAAGGTTTTCCACGGTTTTACCGTATAAACTATTGTTCTTTAACTTATAATAATCTCGCTGAAATGAATCTGTACTAGCTGCTCTCATTTGAGTATTGTAATCAATATATCCTTTGAAAATAGCCACTTGCTTGAATTCTACAGCACGATTAACTTTTGTGACTTTTGCGCCGTAACTCAACCACTCTGTCAAAACTCTACCATTAACTACATAGTTTTTCTTAGGCTCATGAGTTAACAACAGCTTTTCAACTTTACTACCAGGTGGATAACAAAGCTCAGGAGCTATAGGTAAATCATCTAGTTTATCTTGTATACTATCAGGAATGACGATGTCAACCTCTAGAACATATCCACGATCTCCATCAAACTCATCCCCATTTGCACATCTTTCAACAATACCATTCATTTCAGTCTGATCTTCTAACCATCTAAATTCCCAAACAGGAAGTTTTTGCGACAGCGCCCATCCATATAAATTATTAACATCTAGGTATGACATTTGTGTGGATTCATCAGTTTCAACATGATGTTTGTTGATAAATGTCATTCCATCACGAATACCAGCTTCAAATAAACGGTAAAGCTCTGGATCTTGAATAAGTTCTATCGGTTCAGCTAATTGTTTAATAGCTGATGCCCAACTTAATCCGGGTATGGAAACAAAAGACAGAGCCTCAAGTCCATCTTCGTCAAATGTTTTTTCTCTGAAAGCTTCAAAAACATCGGCCAACAGAAAAACATCCAGCTTGAGATATATTAGCATGTAATCTAGCACTGTCTCACAGTTGTATTGTTGCCAGATTCGATTTGCATGTATATAATCTTCTTGACTAACTCCCTCCAAATCGGTGGTAATTCTGTTATTGACTGAAAAACATACATTGATGTAGCCATATCATAAGGGAAAATGGTTTTACAAGTCATCATCTGTGATTCGAAAACATCTGAGGTCAGTGGAAGACATGGTAAATTTTTTGATAAATTTGCCAAGCTGCTATTTAAAAATTGTAAAGAATCAAAGAATCTAATTCTTCTGCCTTTCGATGTCGCTGTAAGTGTGAGAAACCTTTCTGTTGATTGAGGAATAACATTTAAATTCCAATCGGGGAATTTTCCAATTGCATATTTTAATATATGATGAATGTCATATCCACGAAGATTATGAAATACAACAGGTAAAGACGGATTGATTCTTCTAGCCAAATTACAATCTTGACACGCTGCTCCGAGATATTGACCAGTAAAATGATCATGATCTCGAACAGGTATATTGATAATCTTTTTACAAAGGTAGCAATGAGTTTGGCGATGTATCTGCAATTAATTCTCCTGACATTGTTGTTCCAGATTGTCTCATCAAAGAAATAGAAGATCATATTCAACGAATGGGTACAGTAAAAATCCAATTTGGACTTTGTGCAGAGTTTATCAAAGAGGATGGTGAAATTAAAAAATGGTGTTTGTCGAATAAAGCAATTACAATGTTATCTTCATTTATTAATGATGGAATTGAAAAATTAAAAGAAAAGTTGGAGAAATACACTCAACAAAGTAGTGGGTGGAGAATTCATAAAATATTAGAAGTTACTATGATTTTAACTAAATTATCAGACATAATACATGTATCTGGTAAGTTTATTTACATTATTATATATATAAATCAAGATATTTACTTAGGTTCAAGTTACATTCAAACGCCAAATTACCTGAAAAACTGCCAGGCTTTAGTTAATGTTCAAAATAATGATCAATTCTGCTTTTTATATAGCATACTGGCCGTATTACATTATGATAACATACGTCGGGATAGAGAAAGAACAACAAAATATAACTTAAGTGGTAATATATATATATATATATATATATATATATATATATATATATATATATATATATATATATATATATATAAAAATATATATATATATATATATATATATATATATATATATATATATATATATATATATATATATATTTATAAATGTCATAAATCATTGAATTTTGTTTTTAAGACTTAAAATGGAAATTTGAATGGTTTTCCATGCAGTTGGTTAACATTTGCCAATTTGAAGCAATGAATCCAAATCTAGCGATCAATGTTCTCAAATATAATAAAGATCCAATTAAACAAAAACTAATGATATTTTCAAGAATCCGTTCGTTGACTTGGTATATAGAAGTACTTCGACGGGATCTCAGATATATCTCTTATTGATTGAAGAAGGTAATATTTCCTTTAATCATTAAAAATATTAACTAAATTTTAGAATTAAATTATCATTTTTTGGCTGTAACTAATCTCGATCGACTGCTCAATTACAGAGATAGAGTAGAAGGTATTCAGAATCCAATCATATTGGTGTCATACGTGTCTTCATGGGTTTCAAAAACGTCCTGCTTTTGAAAGACATATAGGTCTTTGTAGGAAGAATGTGGAGCGGACGACTCTATACTCAATGCCAGAGAATAAATATATCGAATTTAAAGACTGGAGTAAAACTATAAAACAGCAGTTTGTTGTCTACGCGGACTTTAAATCAATATTACCTCTAGATGACAAGCACTTCCAAAAACATGAGCCAATTGCATCTGAATTTGTGCTTCTTCATCAAGGTTGTCCGATCCTAAATGAAACATTTGTTGGGAAACACTGTATCATTCAGTTTATACAAGCATTGGATGATATAGCTACAGACATAGTTTATCCGTGGTATAAAATTAATGGATCAAAGGAAATGATGGAACTCACTTGGGAACAGCAGGAAGAATTCACAAACCAAACTCATTGCTACCTTTGTAAAAAGATTATCAATATACCTGTTCGAGATCATGATCATTTTACTGGTCAATATCTCGGAGCAGCGTGTCAAGATTGTAATTTGGCTAGAAGAATCAATCCGTCTTTACCTGTTGTATTTCATAATCTTCGTGGATATGACATTCATCATATATTAAAATATGCAATTGGAAAATTCCCCGATTGGAATTTAAATGTTATTCCTCAATCAACAGAAAGGTTTCTCACACTTACAGCGACATCGAAAGGCAGAAGAATTAGATTCTTTGATTCTTTACAATTTTTAAATAGCAGCTTGGCAAATTTATCAAAAAATTTACCATGTCTTCCACTGACCTCAGATGTTTTCGAATCACAGATGATGACTTGTAAAACCATTTTCCCTTATGATATGGCTACATCAATGTATGTTTTTCAGTCAATAACAGAATTACCACCGATTTGGAGGGAGTTAGTCAAGAAGATTATATACATGCAAATCGAATCTGGCAACAATACAACTGTGAGACAGTGCTAGATTACATGCTAATATATCTCAAGCTGGATGTTTTTCTGTTGGCCGATGTTTTTGAAGCTTTCAGAGAAAAAACATTTGACGAAGATGGACTTGAGGCTCTGTCGTTTGTTTCCATACCCGGATTAAGTTGGGCATCAGCTATTAAACAATTAGCTGAACCGATAGAACTTATTCAAGATCCAGAGCTTTACCGTTTATTTGAAGCTGGTATTCGTGGTGGAATGACATTTATCAACAAACATCATGTTGAAACTGATGAATCCACACAAATGTCATACCTAGATGTTAATAATTTATATGGATGGGCGCTGTCGCAAAAACTTCCTGTTTGGGAATTTAGATGGTTAGAAGATCAGACTGAAATGAATGGTATTGTTGAAAGATGTGCAAATGGGGATGAGTTTGATGGAGATCGTGGATATGTTCTAGAGGTTGACATCGTCATTCCTGATAGTATACAAGATAAACTAGATGATTTACCTATAGCTCCTGAGCTTTGTTATCCACCTGGTAGTAAAGTTGAAAAGCTGTTGTTAACTCATGAGCCTAAGAAAAACTATGTAGTTAATGGTAGAGTTTTGACAGAGTGGTTGAGTTACGGCGCAAAAGTCACAAAAGTTAATCGTGCTGTAGAATTCAAGCAAGTAGCTATTTTCAAAGGATATATTGATTACAATACTCAAATGAGAGCAGCTAGTACAGATTCATTTCAGCGAGATTATTATAAGTTAAAGAACAATAGTTTATACGGTAAAACCGTGGAAAACCTTAAGAAACGTATAAATTTGAGATTATGCAGCAAAAGCAAAAGATTGATAACTTATTGTAGTAATCCTATGTTTCGTCGTAGCATCAAGATTGCGGATGATCTCATTGCTGTTATACTTGATAAGGAAATGGTGTGTTTAGATAGACCAATGTATATTGGACAAACCGTACTTGATTTATCTAAACTTCGCATGTACCAGTTTCAATATAAAGAACTACAGAGTTATAGAGAAAAATTCAATTGTCAAATTAATATCGTAGCCGGTGACACAGATTCCTTCTTTTTAGAGTGTAAAAATGTAGATTTACGCTTACAACTATATCCAAAAATGATTGCCGATGGGCTCCTAGATACTTCAAATTATCCAGTAACTGATCCATTGTTCTCAGATAAAATTTGTTCGGTAATCGGGAAATTCAAGGATGAGAATAAAGGAAATCAATATAAAGAATGGGTGTTTCTTTGACCCAAGTGCTACTCACTCCAAGGCGATAAAAACACTCTAAAAGCCAAAGGAATAAGTCTTACAAATTCTAATATCACCCATGAAGCCTATAAAAAAGTGTATACTGATGGTGGAACAGTGAGCATCAAACAAAAGAGAATAGGAAGTGTTAATCATCAGTTGTATACTTTCATTACAGAAAAACGAGCTCTCCAATGTTTGGATGATAAAAGGTATTGGTTCAATTCTAATGAAAGCTATGCCTACGGTCACTATAAGATTCGTCAAATGCATATTGCAACTGCTATCTCTAGAAATGAATGCAAATCGAAACAAGCACTTTAACAATTAAATTTATGTGAATAATAAAATATATATTGTGAATTATTTGACTTAGTTAATTAAAATGTGTTTTATCATTTAATTATTCATTTGTCCAATTAATTTAGATAATTAGTTTCAAGTAAGAAATATTATTTTCGTGTTTATTTTATTTATTTATTTATTTTTTCCGAAAAATTAATATCCGGTTTATCTAAAATTAACTCAGCGTTTTATTTTATAATAAATTAAATAATTTCTAATTAAAATTTTATTCAAATTGAAATATTATTGTTATAATTTACGCTCTTGTTAGAATATATTGTAAATGTAAAATTTAAAAAAAAAAATAAAAAATAATAATAAATAAATAAATAAAATAAATAATAATAATAATTAAATAACGTTAGTAATTAAAATAAAATATTAATAAACTAATTAATTAATTAAATGTTATAAATTAAAAATTAACTAAAGTAAGTAACTAAAATAAAAACATAATAAAATAATTAATTAAGAAAATTAAAAAGAAAAAAAAATAAATAAATAAATAGAAGTAATTAAATAAAATTTAAATTAAAAAATAAATAAATTAAAAAAAAAATAAAATAAAAAAAAATAAAATAATAATAATAATAATAATAATTAAATAGCGTAAGTAATTAAAATAAAATATTAATAAACTAATAAATTAATTAAATGTAATAAATTAAAATAAAACATAATAAAATAATTAATTAATAAAATTAAAAAGAAAAAATTAAAAAGAAGTAATTAAAATGTTAATTGAAAAAATAAATGATTCGATTGGTCTATATTTGATCTTGATATTCCATGAATTTGAAAGTGCACTGGAGTCCTTACTACATACTACTATTATTATTATTATCATTAATATTATTATAATTATTAGTATTATTATTATTATTATTATTATTATTATTATTATTATTATTATTATTATTATTATTATTATTATTATTATTATTATTATTATTATTATTATTATTATTGTTGAGGATACCTAAATAAAAAATAACATAATAAATAAATAAATTACCTGGGGGAAGATCGTCATGACAAACTGGACGATATATGGGAACTCAGAAAAGAAAGTGGAAGCAAAAAGAAATGAGAAATAAGGAAGAGGAAGGAAACGAAATGAATCAAACGTGAAAATAAAAACTGAGGTCAGTACTAATTAATTAGTACAAAAAGGAAAAGGAATTTTGAAATCAGGGAAAAGGAAAACAACAATATTCTTATCTTGACAGCTTGCCAGTGATAACAGAATTGCTGGGAGAAGCCGGTTAAACAAAAAAGAGAAAAGGAAAAATATCTCAAAATCTGTCAGAGATAAGCCTGACATAGCGGGGAACGCAGAAGAAAATGGAAATGGGAAAACAAAATCTGTCGCCAGTGCCATAAATAAAATAACTATATAAAGGAAAACTGGTGGACACGAAATCTGAACAAAATTTGGAAAAGTGGGAACAAAAATTGAGACGATTTGAAAGACAATTTGATTGATAAAACTATTGGAGGAAAATTAGACCATGTCGGACGAAATGTTGTTGGAGAAACGATTGAGAAAAAGAATTGTAAAGAAAATAATTGTGAATAATAATTTTTGGAGAAAATTTGAATTAAAGAATTAGTTGAAAAATTAAACGAAAAGAAGTTACTTAATTATTTGACTAAACTTGTGAAGAAGGTAAAAGATAACAACCAGCTCAAAGTCCCAGTTGATAAACCAATCAGTGATTTGTGATCTTTTGATCCGGTGTTATACGTAAGTGCTATTCATCACCGAGTGTAGTAATAAGCATTGTATAGTCACCAAGCAGAGTGTTGAATTGATTGTCAGTGTAAAGAGAAAGTTTATTTGTGATCAATAAAGATTTCTGGTGTCAAGTGTTATTTGTGGATCAGTTAAAGTCACACTTGGAGTCAGAGTAAAATTGAAATTTATCACCAACTCAATAACCCAACATTATTATTATTATTATTATTATTATTATTATTATTATTATTATTATTATTATTATTATTATTATTATTATTATTATTATTATTATTATTATTATTATTATTATTATTAGAAGCTGCTTCTAAAATATTTTTTAAATCAGGTTCAAAAGATAACGTCATAATTCCAAGTATTTGTTTAATGACATATTGTATAATTTTCTAACAAATTTTCAGCGTTGAATAAAATATTTTCAAAACCAACTATTAAAATTTCGATATTTAAAATATATTTATTTAAAATTTATTTACTAATGAAACTTTTATCTCTAACAAAATCTCTTTTCAATTTAATAAATTATTTTAAAACTTATTTTAATAGTCCTATATTTAAAATTATCTTAATAAATCAGTGAAATATTTGAAAAACACCTCACATCCCCCTTCTTTAAGAAATTTCTTCATATTTTCAACATTTCTTTGAAGCATTTTCCTACTTTGGTCTTGTAGCAGATATAGGCTATCATGAATCTTTTGCATTATTCTGTATGGCCCTTCTTATCTTTCCTTGTCTTTCGTTTTTGATTCTACTTTTACCAATACCTCATCTCCAATATTGAATGATCTTTTTGTCTGCGTTGTTTCTCGTGTATCTTCTTTTTGTGAAATCAGCGTTTTACTATGAAATTGTTCTCGAACTATTTTTCTTCCAAATATTACTTCTGTGGGACTTCGCCCAATTGATTTCTGAAATGTTGCATTCATGGTAAATTCAATCTCTGGTATGATCTCTGCCCAATCTGTTCTACTGTTTTCTTTTAAAGCTGCATTTATATAGTTTTTTGTAGTCCTGAATTGACGTTCTATCACACTTTGATTCGTCTTCTAGTTCTACTTGATAATATGCATTTCCAAGATCTATCGAACTGAAATACTTTGCTCCACCCAATTTATTTAATATCTCTGCTATATTCTGCTATATATCTCTGTCTCTCTGTTACTAGGTTTAATTGCCTGAAATCATGACTTAACCTGATATCTTGCTTTTCTTTCTTCCAGACGCATAATAATGAAGTGTTCCATGGCTAATTACACTTTTTGATGATATTGTTTTCCCATATGTTTTTTATCGCTTCATCTATGTTACCCTCCAAGTTGACTAGTTGTCTCCAAGGTTTAATATTTATTGGTTTTCTTTGAGTTTCTATTTTATGCTTCAAAGAATTTGTGCAGACGATGTCAGATTTATCAGCCATAAAATATTTTAATTCTTTTTTATAATGTTCAGTAGTATCGGGTTATTTATCTTTAATGTATTCTTTGCTCCTTGAAATCATTCCATCTTTGTTTTCTCGACCTCTACTAGCCACTTTAGTTGTATACCAAATTGTTTTTGCAACTCCATACCATCAATTATCTCTGGTGTCATATACGCCAAAGTTTATAAGTTAACAAAATATGATCTTGAGTTTGACCATCTATTGAAATCCCGACTCCAAATTCTTCGATAATTCTCTTAGCGATGACGCATTAATAGAAGTTTCAAAAGAATTATAACCTCCAAATTGTCGCAATACAAAGCAATGTCGTAACGATAGCCCGATGACAGATCCAACGTGTGGCAATTATCTTTTGACTTTCAGCATATTGACATTTGACTTGAGTTGATTTTAAGAATTTCATACAATCTGATCAAATAGAAGAACTCTTTAAATCTAAATCCATTGCCTCAATAGCATCCAAAAAATAAACAATCATCCGGTGAAATATTCGACGTGCAGCAATTATCTTTTGATTTTCAGCAAATTGACATTTGACTTGAGCCATTCTTTCTTTTAAACTTTAAAATTCAAAACTTGTTCAAAAAAATATTCTTTTTAACAAAAACGTTTTAAACGAAAACTCGAGTAAAATCTAATATTCGAAAAAGAAAATCAATTCGAAATATTTCATAAAATATACATGCCAATTCGAATGCATTCTTAAAAAAAGAACATATTCCGCGTCTGTGTGCGCATACCAACACGAAAAACAAATTTTATAACCACGCGCACAAAAACGACAAAAAACGACCCCGTACGCGTCTGTGTGCTTGACACAGTAACCATCACAATCGCACACAGACGTGAGGCCGAATTCATACAGTCAGTCAAAGGGAGAAGTCATTCCCCCTCTGACTGGTCGAAACAGTGAGTATTTTTATTTTTTCTCTTTCACTTTCTGCAAAATCCTTTTTTATGAATCTGTTTATTTTCCTTATTACATTATTTTCCTCTTCCGTTACCTCTGCATCTTTCTCTATAAAATATGATATTTTACTTTTATTATAATCATTAATAATTTGGGAGTCAGCATCGCTGTTTAATATTTTGTCCCGACTATCTCTTCTTCTATCGGGGCCTTGATATTTGGGTATTCTCTGTATTTATCATCTATTCTTTCATCACTTGGTTCGTCTATGAATGCTACGTATCTCTTGCCTGCTTGTGTTGTATCCTTCTTCGTTCCTTGATAGCCATGACCTGCATTGTATCTCTCTTGTTCCCTACCAAAATTCTCATTGATTCTCCGATATCTCATTCTCCCCAAATTTGTGTAACAATCTGCCTCTTTATGATTTCCCAACCTAAACCTTGTACACCTTATTTTTTACAATCTCTTCTCGCGTGTTCCGGTGTACCAGACGCATAACATTCGACTACTTTTCTTTGCATCTGTGGATATTGATTTCTTACATGTTCTTGTCTTCCACATGTCAAACATGTAACTGCTTTCTTTGTTATGCAATTTTTACTCAAATGTCCTACCTAGTGAAATGTCCAACATTTGTTCTTAGTTCTGTTCGGTCTTTCTTCTCAATACTCTCTCAGCTCGCTATTATATCTTGGTGATACAATATTTCTTGCTTGATTTGTAACCGCGTCTCTGTAATTTCTTGTTATATTTTGTCCTGGCATTCTTTTTCTCACTGCATAGATCTCTTCTGCAACTATACGAGATTCATGTAACTTCTTGATTTTTTTCTTCACTCCATTGTTCCTTTGGTGTCACTTAGACACAATTCTCGCTTCAAAGTCTTCTCCGCTGCATAGTGTACAAGTAGATATTCAGTTTAACTTTCCTTGTTTAACTCATGTTCCAATATTTTATCAACTAACTCGTCTATGATAGTAAAATATTTTTCAGGCTCCTCACTCGTCTGTCTATAGGACATAGCTGACTCTAAATCCTCTGCCAAATTTTCAGCCTTGAATAAAATATTTTCAAAACCATTTATTAAAATTTCAATATTTAAAATAAAAAAAAAATATTTAAACATACATGGCAATGATTTAATTATAAGATAATGCCAATCAAACATTCTTTTCACGATATATTTCGACAGTTTTCCTGTCATCATCAGGTGGGATATAATAACTCATTAAATTAAGGATTTTAAACAAATTTATTAATTATATATAAAAAAAATTTTTATTTTATAAAAACAATAATTATTTTTAAAAAAATTATACTTATATTAATATATTATTTTAAAATTTTAGCATTTAAAATTTAATTTAATAATTTAAAAAATTTTTATTAATTATTTAATTTAATATTCAATTTAACAATCAATACATACAATATAAAAAAACCTATTTAAAAACTTATTTAAAAACACTCAAAACACAAGTATTTACTGCATTCTGCACATTAATTTTTGGATTCAATGATTTTATCAACAACGCCTCACAAATCACACGTTCCCAATTATTATCGAAATTCTTTAATAAAATTTTAAAATCAGACATACCTATTTTAATCTTACAGCCCTTATTGTGCTCACTAATATGGGTCAAAGCCTTCGGTCTACAATGTTTTCGAGCTCGAATACAGAGATGACGGGAAGTCTCTCCAATGTATGTGGCATTACACCCATTACATGTAAACTGATAAACGAGATCGGAACACAATTCAACCGGAGTTTTTGACTTATTAATAAACATATTGCGTACTTTCCATGAAGTTGACACTATCCTATAGTTTAAATTCCATAACTGCTTTCTTATCTTCACTTTATAATCCTTAAAACCTTCTGAGTACGGCAATACTAACACAAATTTAGGCTCATCATCCTTGCTCACACTATTTAATTTATTTAACTCATCAGACTCACACATCTCAACAAGATCACACCCAGATTTTCTCAAACATGGATCCTTAGGATTTTTAATAAATTTGTCAACAGTCTCTTTCACCATAATTACTAAAAAGGATTTTGAATAACCGTTCTTCATTAACAATTCAACCAATATGTCAACACATTTTACTGAATTTTTAAAAGTAGAAGACAAAGACCATGCACGATAAATCAACCCCTTCACCATATTTCTTTGATACTTGAATTCACAAAAACTTTCGGAAGAAGTATAGTGACCAGTATCAGTTGATTTTCTATAAATCTCTGTCTCATAGTGTTTCTCTTTGCGTTGTATTAACAGATCAAAGAAAGCAAGAGATGATTTTTTCTCCGTTTCACATGTGAATACAATGTTTTTATATAGACTATTCATATAATGCAAAAACGGGTCATCATGCCTCTGATTTTCAAATATAAGAAAAATATCATCCACATACCGTTTATAAACAGTGGGTTTCATACCTTGGAAAGATGCAATTTTCTTTTCTAAGCTTGTTAAAAAAATTGAAGCCATCGTTGGTGCTAAAGGAGAACTCCATCTATTTGTTGATACCATTCATTATTGAAAAGAAAATTGATTTTTGAAGTTGCAAATACAAGAAGTTCACGAAATGCTGTTCTATCCAAAATATGATGTTCAGAAATAATTTCATTCCATAAAAAGCAACATAATTCAATTGTATCAACCAATGGTACATTAGTAAACAGACTACAAACATCAAACGAAACCATAATTTCATCCATACTTTGTCTATCATATTGTGCAATGCAGGAAACAAATTCAAAACTATCTTTACATTCAAATTCTGATCGTATTAATGATCTCGTTTATCAGTTTACATGTAATGGGTGTAAGCCACATACATTGGAGAGACTTCCCGTCATCTCTGTATTCGAGCTCGAAAACATTGTAGACCGAAGGCTTTGACTTATGTTGGTGAGCACAATAAGGGCTGTAAGATTAAAATAGGTATGTCTGATTTTAAAATTTTATTAAAGAATTTCGATAATAATTGGGAACGTGTGATTTGTGAGGCGTTGTTGATAAAATCATTGAATCCGAAAATTATTGTGCAGAATACAGTAAATACTTGTGTTTTGAGTGTTTTTAAATAAGTTTTTAAATATGTTTTTCTTATATTGTATGTATTGATTGGTCAGTGACAAATGTTAATGAATTAAAAAATAAACTCTTATAACATAAATAAACCGGTTTTTTAAATATTTATTCCTAGGTAATGGCATAGAAAATAATTTTTTCCGAAAAAAGTTGGGTTTCTTTTTTTTTGTTTTCCCCAAGATGTTCTCTGGTTATTAGACAGATTATCGTTAATTAAATTTTGCTAAGATCACGACTATATAATTTAACTTTGAACAGAATACAGTTTATAAGTGTGACTATTTTGTGAAAAAATTTTTTACTCAACAAAACTTGTTATAAATCATAATTTCTATAATTTGTATTTAACATAAATTTTGGTGGAAAAAATTGTATTTAAACTGAAATTTATTTTACTTACAGACCTAGTTTCATTGGATAACGGCATTGAGTGTGTAAACCAACTAAATGATTCATTAATTTTGTGAAATTATTTTCATGAAATTATGAATTACTTTTGAATTTTTACAATTTTAACTATCATTTAGGCTGAAATTATAATTAAAATATTTTATTTTGTCCAAAATTCAACCACACAAGCTTCTCATTAATAATATATTCTTTAGTTGCCTTTAAACTTAGCAAAATCCACCACTTCTAATTTAAATCCGGCTTCAAATTAATTTCGACTTTGTTTCATTTTATTTATGGTAGAATTATTTTAAATTTATTTCTTGATTTTAAATAAAAAATATGAATTCAATTATTGTTGATTATTAATCCTTTGAAAAATTTCTAATCAATCAAAGATAATTAAAAATTAATAATATTTTTAACTTAAATATTAATTAAATAATTTATAATATAAAAGTATTTTTTAATTAAATATAATGTGATTTTTTAATTTCGTTTAAAAATAAATTTTTCGTTTTTATGACTCGTGTATAAGTTGAATTAGAAAACAAAAATTTTGACAAAATTTTCTCAATTTTACACGAGTATGTACGGTAATAATTTTCAATAGTAAAATTTAATTTTATTATATTTTATTTTACGTTATTTTGAGAAAAGTCGGTAATGGAAAAAAACTTTTAAGATTCTTATTTTTGTCAATTTTTCAATTTATCTCCCCAAATTTGTAAATCATAGATTGAAATGAACTTCGCGTATTCCAAATAATAATCTAAAATGAAAGTAGTCCTCACATTTGCGATCTAAATGCTAATTTTTTTGACTACTCATAAAGTTGTAAATTTTAATTCAGTAGATCCTTGATCAGAAATTAAAAATAGCAGTGTTTTATTTGTATTGTTATTTTACATGTAACAATGAGCAGTTGCGTAATTTCAAATTCTGGGTCCCCGCAAGATTTTCAAAATGCCCTCCATACAGCCAATGACAATCTGATAGACAATAATTTGATGTTATTAATTATCGACTCACTTTTCAGAAATGTGTTTTAATGATTTTAATTTATGATATTTTATAATTAATTTGTAATCTTATGCAAGTAGATGGATGTGTCTCATCCACATCACTGCTTTCCTGGAGAATATCTAGGTCGACTCAGAATTTTATGTAGGTCACGAAAATATATGATATTTTTATATAAAAATGCTTAGTTTCCATGGAAATGAGCTGAAAGTCTCTAAATTTAAATATAGATCACGCCATAATATAACAACTATATTTCATGATAATCACATCAGTCTCTTATATTATAGAATTAAAATCGTATACTTCAACATATGACTGACAGTGAATAACATCAGCATCAAATGCCATAATATAAAAACTTTCATATATTATCAAACATAGAAAATCTTATAAAATCATATTCTTCAACACATGGTGGGACAAAGAAAAAAAACTTTAAAAAAATACTTAGAAATTTTTTTTAATATGTGAGTATTTAAATGTGAAGGTCATACCACTTGACTTCGAAAAATTTTTAAAAATGTACCCTAACCCTTAACCCTAACCCTAAACTTCATGTTAAAGTACATTGTTAAGTTTAAATTCCAAAACTTTCAAATGTGTTAATTTGCAATTGTCATAAATTGGTTTTGTCAAGACAATAATTATTTATGGTTCATCTGTGTCTGTGTACGCTTTTATTTTTTATAAATCGTGTCTGTGTGAGCACATGCTTATTGTTACGAATATTTTCTACTATTTCAGGTGTGTGTGTGTGTGTACATCCAATTCCGAAATTTAGTAACATCTACACCTAATTCCGAAAGTTAACATTGTTTATAATGTACGTTGGTGTGCACACCAGTTGAGGTGAGTCACCATTTATGTGAAAATGATTACTTAACTTCATTTTTGAAAAATCGTTTTCAAGTAAGTTTTTTAATTTTAAGTAACTTTTAAGACTTGAATTTTGATTTTATATAATTATGAGATCATTATTCAAGCTCTTAAATATTACTTGTAGTCAGCATTTATAATATAAAATATTGATAATTAAATTTCAGATGTTATTTAGTAATTTTATGACATTTTATCTATTTATTTGGAATTATTTCGATAAAATGTAAGTTAGATATATTTTAAACTATAAATAAATAAAGTAATCACCAAATACATTTATTTTTTTAAGACATTTAGGAAAGAAGCGGATAATTATATGGATAAAATAGTTTATTTTTCCTTTGGTGATTTCTGCATTTTTTTATATTTATAAATTATTGAAATAATCGAATTTTTGGGGATTCCAAGTAATCTGTAATTCTATTTTCTGTAATTCTATGAAAATATTAATTTGTTAAAATAATTTATTAAAATTTACGATTTGCAATTTATTTTCTGCAAATTCAAAGTTGTTGTAAGGAGTTAGTAAATCTCTATATAAAATTATTATGGTTAAATGTAGAAGTGAGATCAGTTAGTAGAAATAATTATTTCTGTAAAATATTTATATTTAAATTCTATATTAAATTATATCATATTATATTAAATTATATTAAATTAAATCAATTAAATTTATGACCAGTAATTACATTAATATTAATAATTATCACGCCTCGGTGTTTAAATATTCTAGTAAACGGCACAATTTTGAAGTTGTTATAAAAATAAATGCTTGAAGAAGACTTGAATTTAATTGCGTCTAACATGGCGACCACGACCACGGATTTATTGATAAGCAGACTATTACCTGAGAAATTTCACAAAGGCGATGATTTAGAAAATTTTATCAAGGATTGTCAAAGGTTTTTTGGCGCGACAAAAACAACAATTAGGATGCAAGTAATATTAACTACAACATTACTTGACAGATCGCTAATGGAAGATTATGAAGCAGCTGAAGGAAAAACTATGGAAGAGAAACTTCGATGTGCATTTTCGAAGCCGACATCATTTATGGATGATCTAAAAGAAGCTTTGAGTTATGAACAAGGATCAGATTCAGCCGAAACTTTTATAGAGAAAATTAAAAAGATGACAAAGAAATTAATAGCGCACAAATGGGATGAAGAAGAAATAGAAAAATGCCTGCTTACAAACTGTGTAAGAGATCGAGAAGTTAAAAAAGAGATCGAGATGAAAGATTTGAAAACATCAGAAGAAATAAAAGCGACAATAAAGAAATTAGAAAAGGTAAACAAAATTATGGGCCATATTAATGTTGTGAAGACTTCACCGGTTGTTCAAAACTACAGAAGCTACAGAGATGTTGCTCAAAGAGGAATGGTAAACGGAAATAATAATTTCAAGCAGCGAAACGTCAGTAACCGACAATTGAAATGGTGGCCATGCAAGAAAACTGGTCATGTTAGTCGAGAATGCCAAATGAAAAAGAAAATGACGTGTTTTGCATGTGGAGTTGAAGGCCACGTACGGCGAGAATGTTCAACGATTCAATGCCAGAGATGTCACTTACGTGGACACAAGGAGATTGACTGCTATACAAATTTGGAAAGAAGGAAGTTTCAAACTAATTCAAACATGAGAAACAATAATTATTATGCCCATCGAACCACAAGCTATCAACAAAAGATCAACAATCCAGGAAGAACAATTGCAGCAATTGAAGCTAATGATGAGACGATGCCACTTGAGTATTCAGATGATGCAGAAGACAAATATGAGGATATTCAGCACCCAAAAGTACATGCTTCGACACGGGAGGCAATGATCGGAGCAATATACTAGGTAATTTTGATATTGATGTAAATATTGGTCATAATAATTTTAATAGTGTAAATAATCCTTATATATATATAATAATGTAGAACCTTTATGTAATAATATTTGTAATTTTAAAAAGTTTCCTTTAAATAATTTTAAATGTTATAGTTATTTTAATGCTGATCGATCTTTAATAAATAATAATAATAATCCTAAGAATCAAGAAGAGTATAATGAAATTAAAGAAGCAGAATATAATTATAAAATAGTAAATGAAAAAGTTTATAAATTTATTAAAAAGGCAGAAGATAAACTAGAGAGAAAGGAAATTGGGTGGATTAATGAAATATAAGAGAAGCAAAATATTTTCACTAAAGATGAATAGAAACGACCGAAATTGAGTTATGACAAAATGCAAGGTAGACCGAGTACAACTCTTGAAATTCAGGGCTTTAGAATGGAATGCTTACTAGATACAGGAGCAAGAGTAAATGTAATGGCAGAAGCAGTTGTGGACAAATTAGTGAATGTGAAAATCATAAAAACAGATGAGATGTTAAGATGTGCAAATGATAGTAAATTAGAGACAATCGGAAAAATATATATTGATGTTAGAATTGGTAATATGGAAAGAAAAATAACATTTATAATAGTTAAAAATATTGTTCCAGATATAATAGGCGGAGTGGAATAGCAGAAAGAGTTTGGAATTGAATTAAAATACATCAAGCAAAATGAAGAAGGATATAATGAATTTGTGTGTGAAATAGAAGCTAGATTTGGGGAAAAGATTACAGATAACGAGAGAAAGCAATAGAAATTCTAAGATTAAACGAAAATAAAAGACTGTTAGAGATTGTTAAAAACAATAAAAGTGTTTTTATGGTTAATAACTGGGATATTGGATGTACTGATTTAATTGCACATAAAATCATCACAAAAGAAGGGCCAATTATGATAAAACCCAGAAGACAACCCATCAATTTAGAGGAGAAAATAAATGCTGCTATAAAAAATTTAGAAAATATTGATATCATATGAAGATGTAATTCACCTTGGAATACGCCTTTAGTATGCGTGTGGAAAAAAGACAAAAAAGATATCAGACTTTGTTTAGATTTTAGACAGCTTAATAAGATTACTGAAAGACAAGCTTTTCCTATGCCGAATGTAGAAGAAATTCTAGATACATTACATGGATCTAAGTACTTTAGTTCTATAGACCTTGGGAACGCTTATTATCAAGTGAAATTGGACATAGAATCGCAAGAAAAGACAGCATTTTCTACTAAAGAAGGGCAATTTTGTTTTAATAGAATGCCTTTTGGCATTGCGGCGGCACCGGGTACATTCCAAGAATTAATGACAAAAATATTGAAAGATCTATGGAAAGAAGGAGTTATGGTGTATTTAGACGATATTTTAATTTTTACAAGAACAATTGAAGAACATTACAATGTGTTTGGAAAAGTTCTAGAGAAAATACGGGAAGCTACATTGAGAATCAACCCAGAAAAATGTCAGTTATTAAAGAGCGAAGTAAAGTTTTTAGGGCACATTATAATAATCTTATAATAAAGTTATTAAATTTCGGAACAATAAATATTTACACACAGGTAAGTTTGTGTATTCCTATACTATAAATTTATTGATTTTTTTTAGATTATAGAAGTTACTAAATTTCGGAATTATGTGTAAAATTTTTTGATGTTGTTATGTTTGAATCTGTGTACGTGTTTGTCATGTTTTTAATAATAGTGTGTGTGTGCGTGTTGTGTATTCGACTTTTAGGAAATTAATATTGGATTTATTCAATATTTTTTTTGCCGTGGCAAATAGAGAATTAGCTTGAAAAAACTTTCAAATTTGTAGATCATTATTTTAAAAATGAACGTATATTAAAAATTGATTTTAATGCTTATTCACTACCACATTTATTATCAATTGAGTTATTTAATTTTTTTGGTTACCTTTATTTAATTAATTTTCATTTTGACAAAAGATTAAATATTATAATTTTACACAACACAAATCTTTGATCTTGTGGTCGAAATAAAAATAAATTAACACTAGATATACGGACTGATCCAATTTGACTTATTTAAAATTCTATTGCTACATATATAATACTGATTTATTATTTTTTGAATACATATGTTGGTTTTTAGATACGTCATGAAATATAGGAAAATATTAATTACTCTCTTCTACCGACTCCCTCATTTCACATATAGAATTAAGTATACCTATTTTTACGGCTATTTTTACCCGTAAATCTAGTGTAAATAATAATACCTACCAGCAAATATCATTTTAACACGTTGACGGACACTTGCGTCTATAGCCGTCATATACTTGTTTCTACTGTCCGTCAATGTGTTAAATTTATATCAAATATTTATGACATTTTATTTAATTAAAAATTTTAAATATTCATCTCAACTTTAATTTTAATATTTACTTTTGCCATTAATTAATTAAATTCAATATGTTTTTTTAAAAGGTTTTCGAACTTTCCTCTCCAACCCCCACATGTACATTATATGAAGCGGGAAACAATAACTGTCTAGGTTTGCTCTTTCGCAAATCTTTTTGAAAGGCGTTGACTTATACTTTAATTTGTTATAATATTCTTTACTGTGATTAGTTTATTATTATTATTATTATAATTATTATTATTATTATTATTATTATTATTATTATTATTATTATTATTATCATTATTATTATTATTATTATTATTATTATTATTATTATTATTATTATTATTATTATTATTATTATTATCATCATTATTATTATTATTATTATTATTATTATTATTATTATTATTATTATTATTATTACATATCGTGGTTAAAAGTGGCTGAATTTATAGTGGTTATTTGTTATACTGAATATTTTCCCATGCAAAAAAATAATATAATAGTTCATAATAGTTAAACAAAAACAATTTAATTTATTAAGTGAATGTCAATTATTTGATTTAGTTTGTTTTAAATCTGACAAAAATTTTAAAAATAAATATCTATTTATTTCTAAAATAATTAAAACAAAAATACGTTTAATTTAATTGATTCAAACAACTGAATTAATATATGAATTTAAATTAAAATTCACCAGAATATTACCATGACTCATTCAAAATAATAAATCTCATTTTATAAATTTTGTTTAAATGCAATTAATTGTGTAAAATATCAGTGGAAATAAATAAGGAAAAATGATTATTAATAAATTATATAAATTAATTTAATTATTGACATTGTGTGTATTAAGAGACTTGTATTTAAACAATTGGAATTTATTTATTTTTATTATCCCAAATATTCAAATTTTAGTTCAATTAAATATTTATTTATTGTTTTTTTTCGCTGTGTGGAAAGTCTAGACCGAATTCTCTTCTGCCAAATTCATTTTTTCACATTTCTTTTGAATGTATAAGAAAATTTAAATAAATATAAATAATTTTAATTTGAGTTTCAACCATTTCAATCATAAAAGTTAAAGGATTTTTATTGAGATTTTAATTTTAATACATAATAATTTATTTGGGTAAAATAATATAGATGTAATATATAATGTAGAGATACAATATAAATATAAAATATAATATAAATGTTAAAAAATTTATAATTATTTTACTAAATGTATTCATTAATTTTGCGTAAAATATTTATTGTTTCGGATTACTTTTAAAACTACTCTTTTCTTTTTCAATCTTTTATAAAGTTATTTGGTTTCTAAAGAATTTTGATTTTAGACTTCAATTAAACAAAATAACCTTTTAAATAAATTTTCCTCATTTCTGTAACAAAAACTCATTTTACTTTCCAGATAAAAATGAGCAATGTCGCAAAACATTTTGATTAATTTATTTTGTATTTTTGCAACAAAGTCTTCTAAGTCCCCCGCATCAATTTGAAATTAATTAATTTAGTTTTATAATTTCATTTGCTGCTTGTTTCTATTTTGAAAATTATTGATTTTTTTACATTTTTAATTTTTTAATTAATTTTTCATTTAAATTGTATTTCTCTATTTCTTTGCACAATTCAAACACAAACACGTGGTGAATCGATTTTTGTCCACATTTCAACGTGATAATATCATTTCTACGACGATAATAACGATGTTCATATTCATTATAAATCAAAATTTGATTTCTTCTCTCTGTTGTAGAACATTGCATAATATGAAAGAAAAGTTGGAATATGACATTTATACGGAAATCCCAATTATATGGAATATCAGTGCTAGTTAAATAGTCATCAGATTAAATTTCAATTTTTGATATATATATATATATATATATATATATATATATATATATATATATATATATATATATATATATATATATATAAAATAGCTCAAAAGAAATTTGGATGCGCAAACAAATGTACATGTAAATGAAATTAATTAAAAATTTTAAAAAATTAAAAAATAGACATGCTCCGGGGGAAATATATATGTATGAATGGCAAATGGTAAGACGAATACAGATACAAACTAATTAAAAACAAATAAATAATTTTCTAGTTATGTAGGAAACCCGAGACATATAGAAAACCCAAGCGATAATTGAAAAAATAAATTAATTAGTTCCTCTCAAAATAAAAATACACAGAGCCTGTTCGCATAGAGGCGAAATGTTGCCTACATAAATATATATTGCTTACATAAAGGTGCAGATTAAAAGTGTAATTAACAATATTGTGAAAACTTTGATTGAGTTTTAATAAATTATTCTGTGGTAGGCTTTATTTGATCAATTAGTCAAATACCACGAGGACTCGGAATCAGTGCCGACAAATATAAGACAGAGATTTTAAAACTCATCAATATTATTTTTTTAATGGAAGTTTAAATTTATTTTTAATAAATCTTTTGATAACAACAATAAAACAATTTATTGTTTTTCATAAAAATGCAATTATGAATTAAAAATATAATGTTTAAAATAATAAATCAAAGCAACCCTAGAACTATCCATTCCAGATCCTGAAGGCATAAAAATTTAAAATAGAAAAAAAATATTTCAACAAATTTCAATTATTAAATTTGTTTTATTGAATATTTGTTTAATTAATATTTTTTTTCATTAAATGCTTCAAATACTTGTAAATGGAATTCAAAGAAATAAATGTTCCTTTCATCTACTTAGCCAAATAAGGAGAAAACGGTTACAAAAAAAAGAAATGTATATCAAAACTAATTCTTCCACAATGAATTGTCATTATTATTGTTTGATGTTCCTAATGATAATAATATAATAATAATTGTTCATTTAACAATTTCTTCCAAAAGTTTTTAATCACTTTTCAGTTTTATTCTAAGCAAAAAAATATCAAAGAAAAATGGCAACAAATAATATTAAAATTTTACATAAAAATTATTGTGTTCATTCATGCATTAAACGCGGAAGTAATATTTTAAATTTGTTCATTTTAATGGAGAATCATGTGATAAATAGAAATTTTGCGTATTCATATTTGTATTGCAAATAATTACGCGTTATGAAAGAAATACATTAGCATATTAATTATAAAATTACCAATATTCAGATCCTTTTAAATACAAAAAATGACAAAAAATACTCAACAAATATTGATAAATTTAATTATAAACAACTGAAACATTTTGTATGCAATTAAAACTTTGATCAACTTAATTTAGGATATCATAATTCTGCAAGAGACAATAATAATATAATAAAAATTAAACGATTCGCCTTTAATTTTTATTTAATCTACTTTTACTTATTCTCTTTTACTTAGACTTTTCTCTGAGGGTCAATGCCAAATCTCCTTAAATATTGCTTTTCTTTATATCACCTGGGTATGTTTTTATTCAGAATGTAACAAGATACATAATAAATTAATTAATTTTTGATGTTTTATTTTAATTTTCTTATGACTATAGATTAAATTTCTTTTCCTATGTAACATAAATGTCCGCACTGTCTTTATAAATAACTCTTGATAATGATAATGGGGTGGGGGTGGTGGTCGAAAAATTCCGTTACAAGGGGAAAAATATGATATATATTGGTAAAGTAAATTAAATGTTTAAAAAAAATGAAAAAAACATATAAAAGGTACACAGAGAAATTAAGGACTTTGATGATGATTTCCAAGGATGCAGCACAGCCAATCTCTAATTTTACAGTAAAATACATCAACAAAGATATAGTAGTAATTTTAATAAATTTTTTCCGAAAAACATTTTATTGTCATAAAAAATACATGAATAAAATTCGAAAAACCAATTTAATGAATTCAAAATAAATGGATTCAAAAATTAGTGGGTTATTATTTAATAAGTCGGTTAGTTTCTGAGTCCTAGTGTCCTTTTTCAATCAAATAACTAATTATGGTTTTTTAAAAAATGAAATATTTTTATTAAATAATAAGAATTTTTTTTAAAATAAATAAATTTGTTTAAAATCCTTAATTTATATAGTTATTATATCCCACTTGATGATGACAGGAAAACTGTCGAAATATATCGTGAAAAGAATGTTTGATTGGCGTTATCTTATAATATCTTAGAATTTTTTAATTTTAAATACTTGGTTTTCAATTTCACAAGTAAAATTATTGTTTCAACAATATTAGGAACATATTGAATTAGAACAATTTAATTAGTTTACAACTAATTAAAATTAAAGTAAAATTATTATTATTATTATTATTATTATTATTATTATTATTATTATTATTATTATTATTATTATAGTTTTAAATAATAAACAAAAGGCTTAAATTATCATTTTATTGTTTTAAATAATAAATGCTGCTACCAAGAAATCATCACTTTATACTTTATTATTATTATTATTTTAATATTATAAAATAAAAGAATGCTTGCATAAATTATCGATTATTATTTTTTGCTCGAAATATTGAATGCATTTTTAAATAATTTTGTTAAAATATTTAAATGAATATTTCGAACTTTGAAATAGTTTTAATATTTTTACGTTAAAATTTAATTTAAATATTTTAATTGAATAATTATAATTATCTGAGTTACATTTACTTAGTTCAACTTTATTAAATATACCTGTTACACCTAGTAGATTTTTATATTTTATCAATTTTAATCTCTCATTTTATTTATTTTGTGTAAATCAAACGATATTTCATAAATTCTATTATTTCCCGTGAGAATAACTTCTTCAATTAATTTAAGTTGAATTAATAAATTTTCTGTATTCCAGCTCTCATTATTTTTACGATTCCAGCTGTCGAATTGAAATCATTTCAAGCATACATCAATTATCAATTTAAACAAAGATTTTAATTTAATACTGTCATTGAAGTGAAATAAAATATTAATTAATTAACTTTCTGTTAATTGCCTCCAATAAAGCACCTTCTTCAGCTTTGAGGTAACCGGTTAAATCAGTCTCCTCTTAAAACTTTCTATTCTAGTTTACGATTATATAATATTTTATGTAAATCAAAGTATAGAATTTTCTTAATATTTTATGGCAACAGTTAAAGCATTTATCTCGTTAGGTTTGAATACTATTATGTAATAATGAACATGAAATATGATAATTGTTTCAGATATACAATAACACACACACACACACACCTTAAGCCATTCACGATAATTATTCATTTGGTAATTATTAGATTACTTATACAGGCCTGTCGACAGCAATTACGGGCCCTTGGCAAAGCATTTCATGGGCACCTAATCAATTGTTAATCGTACAAAAGCGCAAAATAGCAGATGACGTTTTATTTGACGTAATGGCCTGTGGCTCGTGGGTGTGTTCTATAGTACACAAATGATATGCATTGTTTCATTGTCAGTAATCATGGTTAGTAAATTTAACAATTTTTAATTCCAACATTAAGAAAACTCAAAACCTTATTTAGTTTATTTTTGAATATTGATATTGATGTTGATATGACTACTTGTTGATGTTCGTTCAATTTATTCTGATGGAATTCAGATGCTTGAACTTTAAACTGATTGTGGTTAAGTAAAGTTAAGTGTCAATGATATGATATTTAAATACATAACAAATCGAACCCGGGCCCCTGGGCATTTGCAGCCACTGCCCCCCCTCTCTCGGCGGTCTTGCTTATGTAATAAATAGGTTTGACGGGTTAGGTGTTCTTCTAAAAAGTTTGGAATAAAATGTCAAATGTTTACTTGAATTTTGAATTTCATAATAAATTTTCTAAAAATTGATTGACTCTCAAAGGAATAAATAACTGAAAATTCTTGTAAATATTTAAAGTGGAACAAACAAACATTCAAGCTAAGTAAAATGCTTTATTCCTTTCAATTGTTTTCTGTAGAAAAATATAATGTCAATAAATATCCTGAGGTAGATTAATTTATCAGTTATTTTCCATATTAATTTCTCTTATTTTTATTAATTTTTTGTCGGGTGTTTGAAAAGATATTTTTATTTATTATCAATATTATTATTAGAATGAGTGACAACACAGTTCGGAAATGAGAATGATTTATTCTCTTTACTCACTAACGTTATAATTATAATTATTATAATTATTATAATTATAATTATTATAATTATTATTATTATTATTATTATTATTATTATTATTATTATTATTATTATTATTATTATTATTATTATTATTATTATTATTATTATCATTATCATTATTATTTTTATTATTATTATTATTATTATTATTATTATTATTATTATTATTATTATTATTATTATTATTATTATTATTATTATTATTATTATTATTATTATTATTATTATTATTATTATTATTTTTATTATTGCGTCTTCGACTTAAATAATCTGTTGTTTACAACCAGCGTAGTTTTTGGTATTGAAATCACAATTCACCCATCAATAACTTTATTTAAATCAATATAATTATAATTACACTTCATGATTTATCAACAATAATTAATATTCATTAGGCACTACCGCTATTATAGAAATTCCCATAATTGATCATTGTCTTCCCTTTCGTATGAATTTACGTTCGCCCAAATTTTGTTTTGGCCTAATAAGTCCGACGGGAATGCATTTTCCAGATATTTACTACTACTGCTAATTAGTAACGATAATTTACATAAAAAATTAATTAAACAAAAAAATTTTTGCATATACATTTATTACAATAATTCATTTAAATTAATTTTTTATTTAATGATGTTATTACGTTCCAGTATTAATTTTATAACAGCTTCAATTCCATGTTCAATTCACAATAAGAAAAGCTTTCAAAATAAATTTCAATTTGTAAAATCGAAAACGCATTCCAATTTAAATCGAAAAATAAATGGTAATATTTTTCCAATTGCAAACTGCTTCACTAATCAAATAAAATTCAAATTCTCCTGTTTGAATTCTGTTTTGAAAACGATTGATTAAATTATATTACTTTCAACTGCAAGTAGCAAGCATATATTAAATTATTATTTATATGGGAAATTGCTGACCGGCCAGACAGACAAACCGACTTAGGGTACCCTAGGGGTGGTGCAAAATTTCAGCACACTAGGTCCAACAAACAAACAAACTTTTATCTTTATATATTAGGCTATCTGGGGTACCCGGCGTTGCACGATTTAAAAAATAGTTAACAGATTCAAAATAAAGAAATTTATTTCAATTCATTCATTTAAAAAAAATAATTAAAAAATACAAAAATTTAATTACTTATGATAAAGCTTGGCGATAGACTATATTTTTGGTTTTCTTCTGGTGCAAAAATAAAAAGATTTTTTGATGACCCAACTCTAGAACATGCCGCATATAGCTGTCCATGGGCAAAGCATGCTTCCTCAAGTACAATGCCTGCCACTTTTAAAGGCTGTTCCTATGCCTTGTTGATAGACATGGCAAATGCAAGCCTGATTGAAAATTGGAGACTCTTGAAATCGAAAGGCATATCTGTTGGTATGAGTGGAATTCCTGGGATAAAGACATCTTCTCTTTTGGCGCAGCCTGTCAAAATTGTGACTTTTATTAGAGATTCTTGATGCTCAATCGTGTTCTATTGCATAGTTTAGGGATCCAAATTTCTCAGAAATATGATAGGAGCTCCAATTTTAAGTTCCAAGTTGTGTGAAGGCATGCCAGGAGGCACCAAAGAATTTTAAAACTCTGTTGGATAGTAAACAGCTTGGACCAGATCTGTAACCGTATCAATTGATTTGTAGGTTTTTGAAATGCCTCGTAGAAAATTGTGAATTTGAGAATTGATGCTGTTGACTTTGAATTCTTTGGAGCAAGAATGGCTCTTTCGCACAACCACTCAGGATTTCTAAACTGGTCTTGGATGTTTGGAAAAACTGCAAGTTTCAACTCCTCAAGTGACTTGGCTGCAGTGCAAATATTTTATGGGAAAGAAACAGTTCCTGATGCTGGGTCTACCTGCCACTTTCCATCGCTAAGTTGAAGCAACTGATGTGAGAAGTAGCCTGCTGCATTATATCCATGTAAATGAACTCTCATGTTGTTTGTCAGAGTCATTTTCTTGACCTATTTCCACAGAGTATAAGCTTTGAGGAAGAAAATTAACTTTTGGCGAAATCAAGGTGACCCTGAGTAGGGTTAGGGTACTCTGGGGGTGCTCACCTGGTGTTGAAACATAGCCTATGACCTGTCCCGAGTCAATTGAGGGTCACGTGAAAAATTTCAGCAACCTAGGCCCAATGGTGGGAAATTGTATAGGTAACAGAAAAACAAACTTTCATCTTTATATATTAGATATATTAATACAAGAATTTTAAAGAAAAATATTAAAAATATTAAAAAATACATATTACGTCATACTCCCGGGGTGAGGGGGTATTTTTTGAGATCAAATTTTAAGGGCAACTTAAGGACACCGTCAAATATTTAGGTCAAATATTTAGAAAATTTTAAATTTGAATTCCAAAATTATTGTGCCATCGATGTAAACCATATAACTACTATTACGCGCACGGTGATACTCTGAGTTTATCTGACAAGATATTCTGTCCCCTTAAGGGTACTGCTCGCAAGGGTAATGCTCACCCTCACTAGGGTATCAATAGAAATATTGTAGCAAAACTCATATAGTCTATCAACCAATCAGGATCATATGGCACACAATTCTGTAGTATAAATAAAACATTATATTTTAAATTACTGTAAAAATGTCAAAACCTAATTTTATTGACAACTTGCTAAAAGAGATCGTTAACAAAAATCAATCGGACTGAACAAATTATTAAAGGCAACCATATCGACTACCAAAACATGATGGATATGGAATGCCTTGAAACAAAGAAGTTTTATTTACATAATTGATTTATATTAGGGTTCTCATCCATTACAACATTAATATCTGGTTTCAAATCACTAAATAATTCCATAAATTTTATTCAATAAACTTTACACTCAAAAATTTGTCTTTCTTATTTTTGTTATTTAAACAAATTTCAATTTTTCTTTTAAAATATTTTTCGATAAAAATATTTTTTAAAAATGCTAAATTTCAATCTTCTTTTTAAAATATTTTTCAATAAAAATATTTTTTTAAATTTAACAAAAATTTTAATTAAATCCTTAAGAATCTTTCAACTTCCTTTTATTCCCCTCCTTAAGAAATTTTTTAGGTTTTTACACGTTTCTTTCAATCATTTTACCATTCTAGTTTTTTAAGATATATCGTCTGTCATGCACTTTCTCGATCACTTTATATGGTCACTCATATCTGTCCTGCCTTTTGTTGCGTGTTTCTAATTTTACTAACACATCTTCTCCTACGTTGAATTTTCTCCTTGTTTGTTCTTCTAGTTCTTCCTTTACCTGTTTTTCTTTTGACACGTACCATTTTTCCCTTCTAATCTTTTTTCCAAAAACTATCTCTGTCGGGCTTTTTCCTGTCGTTTTTTTTTGNATCGAAAACGCATTCCAATTTAAATCGAAAAATAAATGGTAATATTTTTCCAATTGCAAACTGCTTCACTAATCAAATAAAATTCAAATTCTCCTGTTTGAATTCTGTTTTGAAAACGATTGATTAAATTATATTACTTTCAACTGCAAGTAGCAAGCATATATTAAATTATTATTTATATGGGAAATTGCTGACCGGCCAGACAGACAAACCGACTTAGGGTACCCTAGGGGTGGTGCAAAATTTCAGCACACTAGGTCCAACAAACAAACAAACTTTTATCTTTATATATTAGGCTATCTGGGGTACCCGGCGTTGCACGATTTAAAAAATAGTTAACAGATTCAAAATAAAGAAATTTATTTCAATTCATTCATTTAAAAAAAATAATTAAAAAATACAAAAATTTAATTACTTATGATAAAGCTTGGCGATAGACTATATTTTTGGTTTTCTTCTGGTGCAAAAATAAAAAGATTTTTTGATGACCCAACTCTAGAACATGCCGCATATAGCTGTCCATGGGCAAAGCATGCTTCCTCAAGTACAATGCCTGCCACTTTTAAAGGCTGTTCCTATGCCTTGTTGATAGACATGGCAAATGCAAGCCTGATTGAAAATTGGAGACTCTTGAAATCGAAAGGCATATCTGTTGGTATGAGTGGAATTCCTGGGATAAAGACATCTTCTCTTTTGGCGCAGCCTGTCAAAATTGTGACTTTTATTAGAGATTCTTGATGCTCAATCGTGTTCTATTGCATAGTTTAGGGATCCAAATTTCTCAGAAATATGATAGGAGCTCCAATTTTAAGTTCCAAGTTGTGTGAAGGCATGCCAGGAGGCACCAAAGAATTTTAAAACTCTGTTGGATAGTAAACAGCTTGGACCAGATCTGTAACCGTATCAATTGATTTGTAGGTTTTTGAAATGCCTCGTAGAAAATTGTGAATTTGAGAATTGATGCTGTTGACTTTGAATTCTTTGGAGCAAGAATGGCTCTTTCGCACAACCACTCAGGATTTCTAAACTGGTCTTGGATGTTTGGAAAAACTGCAAGTTTCAACTCCTCAAGTGACTTGGCTGCAGTGCAAATATTTTATGGGAAAGAAACAGTTCCTGATGCTGGGTCTACCTGCCACTTTCCATCGCTAAGTTGAAGCAACTGATGTGAGAAGTAGCCTGCTGCATTATATCCATGTAAATGAACTCTCATGTTGTTTGTCAGAGTCATTTTCTTGACCTATTTCCACAGAGTATAAGCTTTGAGGAAGAAAATTAACTTTTGGCGAAATCAAGGTGACCCTGAGTAGGGTTAGGGTACTCTGGGGGTGCTCACCTGGTGTTGAAACATAGCCTATGACCTGTCCCGAGTCAATTGAGGGTCACGTGAAAAATTTCAGCAACCTAGGCCCAATGGTGGGAAATTGTATAGGTAACAGAAAAACAAACTTTCATCTTTATATATTAGATATATTAATACAAGAATTTTAAAGAAAAATATTAAAAATATTAAAAAATACATATTACGTCATACTCCCGGGGTGAGGGGGTATTTTTTGAGATCAAATTTTAAGGGCAACTTAAGGACACCGTCAAATATTTAGGTCAAATATTTAGAAAATTTTAAATTTGAATTCCAAAATTATTGTGCCATCGATGTAAACCATATAACTACTATTACGCGCACGGTGATACTCTGAGTTTATCTGACAAGATATTCTGTCCCCTTAAGGGTACTGCTCGCAAGGGTAATGCTCACCCTCACTAGGGTATCAATAGAAATATTGTAGCAAAACTCATATAGTCTATCAACCAATCAGGATCATATGGCACACAATTCTGTAGTATAAATAAAACATTATATTTTAAATTACTGTAAAAATGTCAAAACCTAATTTTATTGACAACTTGCTAAAAGAGATCGTTAACAAAAATCAATCGGACTGAACAAATTATTAAAGGCAACCATATCGACTACCAAAACATGATGGATATGGAATGCCTTGAAACAAAGAAGTTTTATTTACATAATTGATTTATATTAGGGTTCTCATCCATTACAACATTAATATCTGGTTTCAAATCACTAAATAATTCCATAAATTTTATTCAATAAACTTTACACTCAAAAATTTGTCTTTCTTATTTTTGTTATTTAAACAAATTTCAATTTTTCTTTTAAAATATTTTTCGATAAAAATATTTTTTAAAAATGCTAAATTTCAATCTTCTTTTTAAAATATTTTTCAATAAAAATATTTTTTTAAATTTAACAAAAATTTTAATTAAATCCTTAAGAATCTTTCAACTTCCTTTTATTCCCCTCCTTAAGAAATTTTTTAGGTTTTTACACGTTTCTTTCAATCATTTTACCATTCTAGTTTTTTAAGATATATCGTCTGTCATGCACTTTCTCGATCACTTTATATGGTCACTCATATCTGTCCTGCCTTTTGTTGCGTGTTTCTAATTTTACTAACACATCTTCTCCTACGTTGAATTTTCTCCTTGTTTGTTCTTCTAGTTCTTCCTTTACCTGTTTTTCTTTTGACACGTACCATTTTTCCCTTCTAATCTTTTTTCCAAAAACTATCTCTGTCGGGCTTTTTCCTGTCGTTTTTTTTTGTTGCATTTAATGTAAATTCGACTTCTCTGCCCAATCCATCTTCCTTCTGTCTCGTAAAGTAGAATTTATCAGCTCTCGTATTGTCCTGAATTGCCTTTCTATCTGACCATTTCTTTGGTGATGATATGGACTCGAAAAACATAACTTAGTATCAAGTTTCTTTGTGAATTCTCTCATCATTCCTGATTCAAACGCCTTCCCACAACCAACTCTTATCTCCTTGGGGCATCCAAATCTTAAAATCCATTTTTCTAAAATCATTTTCTTTTTTGTTTCATCGTCTTGTCTTGTCATAGCTGTCAAGACTTGATACTTACTATACTGGTATATTATACCCAAAATATACTTTTTACGTCCTTTTGTTTCTTGCATTGGTCAACATATATCCACGAATATAATTTCGAAAATTTCGGTTGATCTTAGTTTTTTTATTGGTTCCTTAGTTGTAATTGTTATAGTCTTGGTTTTTTGACAAGTCTCAAAACTTTAAATAGTTTCCTGAATCTGACTCAACAGGTTTTCCCCAATATATTTCTTTCATATAATCAGCTATCTTCAAGACTCCAGCATGACACAATAGTCTATGTATTTCCTCTATGGTTTATTGTATCTCGTTTTCTGGTATCATCGTTTTCTTTCGTAATTCTTCTTCAAAATTTCCTTTATAATTGGTGCTTCTACCTACTTCTCTGATTGAGTCTAGTAATCTAGTTTTTATCTTTCCTTTCTTAGGTTCTTCGCGAGTCATTTGATATTGAGCACACGTTTCACATTTAGTTCTGGACACCATGTGTGCATTTTGGTGATTAACAACCTTTTTATATTCAACGATTATATCCAAACTGCTGAAATAATTGATCCAGGTTTGGAATTGTGAAAGAAATTGGCTTCTTGGTTGTCATAATAAACGTGATCGCCTTGTGGTCTGTCCTTAGCGTGAATCTCCTTCGAAGAGATAGTGCTTAAAATGAATACAAAAATAGTATACCGCCAATAGTTTATTTCTTATAATACAATATCCTTTTTCATGGATCGTCATCGAATGTGATCCATAAGCAATTACTCTCTCCTTTCCATCTTTATCTCTTTTTGAAAGCACTGCTCCAATGGTATCAAAACTGGCATCAATATCTAAATTGAACTCCTTTCTCAGATCCGGAAAGCATAGGATCAGTGCCGTTGCGAGTGCTAACTTCTCTGTTACTCTGACCGCTATATAATTGTTCTAACATCCTTGCTTTCTGTTCATACTCGATGATGAATCTTCTAAAATAATTGCAAATTCCTAGAAAGCTTCGAAGTTTCTTTACCCAACTTGGTTTCCTAAAGTTTTGTATAGCCTGAATCTTAGAAGGATCGATCTGTACTCCTTTTTTGCTGATTATGTGTCCTAAGAATCTGATTTCTTTCTGTATTATTTGACACTTTTGGGTTAATTTTTAGTCCTGCTTTCTCGATCGCTTTTAATACTTCACTGAGTATCGTATAATGTTTTTCTTTACTACTCAAATAAATCAGAATTTCATCCAAATACACCATTGCTCCATTTATATTTGCCTACTACTTTTGTCATAATTTCCTGGAACGTACCTGGTGCTGCAGCAATTCCGAACGGCATTCTATTGAAACAGTATTGCCCTTTCTTTTATCTCTTGTTGTCTCTTGCGCTTCTTCATCTAACTTCACTTGGTAATATATTTTACAAAGGTCGATTGAGCTAAAATAAACGGATCCTCCTAACAAATCTAACATTTCGTCTACGTTTGGCATTGGGAATGCTTGTCTCTCAGTTATTGCGTTCAGTTGCCTGAAATCAAAGTATAGCCTAATATCCCTTTTCTCTTTTTTTCCATACGCAAATTAACGGCGTGTTCCATGAGGAGTTGCATTTCCGTATAAACCCGTTTTCGTACAAATTTTGTATTGCTTCTTCAATTTTTGTTTCCAAATTTAATGGTTGACGATATGGTTTTATGTTTATCGGTTCACCTCTTGTTTTTATTGTTGTACGAAATGAATGCGACCCACATCCCCTTTATCCGCCATAAACACGTTTCCTATCCTCATTTTTTTTACTATTTACTATTTACTATCCTCATCAATCTTTAGGTGTTCCAACGCTCGCGTCAATCATTCTTCATCCTTTATTTGTCTGCCGAATTTTGCTTTAATGTTACAAATATAGTTCTTGTTTTTTTTCACTAGATTCGATATCTTTCTTTTTTGCCAGCCTATATCAAAATGCTTCTTGTAATTCTACTCCTCCGATCACCTATAGTGTCACTTTCTTCGCCACAATGAATCTAACTTCCTTGGAAATATCTCCGATAGTTATTTTAAACTTTGTTCTTCCAATTGTCTTTATCGTACTTTAGTTTGCACATCGTAACTTATCGTCGCTTCTCATCAATTGTTGTCCTCGTAGCTTGTTAAAACAGTTCACACTCATTACGTTTATTCGTGCTCCCGTGTCTAATAAACAGTCAATAATTTCCCCATTCATCATTACTGTTACACTAGGTCTTCCCTGTAGCTTGTTATACACAATTTCTTTCCACTTACTCTTCAAACCTTTCTCTACTTAGAAACCTGTATACTTTCTCACTTACCCTTCCTACATTCTCCCACTTTTCTACCCTTTGAGGATATTACATCCACCTTTCTGTTAGTATATGGCTCCAACCAACTCCTCTACTGGTTAAGCCATGTAGTTTGGGTATGTCTACTAAAATTATCTTCATTTTTCACTACGCACGATTCTTTTTTTTCTTCTTACTCGATTCTATTAATCCGACTGTATCGGTTTCCTCTCAGTCTTTGTTTCTCTATCGTTTTCTTGTAACAACCTTTTTATATTCAACGATTATATCCAAACTGCTGAAATAATTGATCCAGGTTTGGAATTGTGAAGTAATTGGCTTCTTGGTTGTCATCATAAACGTGATCACCTTGTGGTCTGTCCATAGCGTGAATCTCCTACCGTAGAGAGAGTGCTTAAAATAAATACAAAAATATGATACTGCCAATAGTTCCTTTCTTGTAATACAATATCCTTTTTCATCGCTCGTCATCGAGTGTGATCTATAAGCAATTACTCTCTCCTTTCCATCTTTATCTCTTTGTGAAAGCACTGCTTCAATGGTATCAAAACTGGCATCAGTATCTAAAATGAACTCCTTTCTCAGATCCGGAAACATAAGATCGGTGCCATTGTGAGTGCTAACTTCAATCTCTCGAATACGTTATTCGTTTCTTCAGTCCATTTCAGATTTTTGTTACTCGGACCACTCCATAATTGTTCTAATATCCTTGCTTTCTTTGCATACTCAATGATGAATCTTCTCTAATAATTGCAAATTCCTAGAAAACTTCGAAGTTTCTTTACGCAACTTGGTTTCCCAAAGTTTTGTATAGCCTGAATCTTAGAAAAATCTGTCTGCACGCCTTCTTTGATGATTATGTGTCCTAAGAATCTGATTTCTTTCTGTATTATTTGACACTTTTCTGGGTTAAATTTTAGTCCTGCTTCCTCGATCGCTTTTAATACTTTACTGAGTATTGTATAATGTTTTTCTTTACTATTCGAATAAATCAGAATGTCATCCAAATACACTATTGTTCCGTTTCCTTTGCTTGTCATCATTTCCTGGAATGTACTTGGTGCTGCAGCAATTCCGAACGGCATTCTATTGAAACAGTATTTCCCTTTCTTTGTAGAAAAGGCTGCTTTTTCTTGCACTTCTTCGTCTAACTCCACGTGGTAATATGCATTACCAAGGTCGATTGAGCTAAAATAAACGGACCCTCCTAACAAATTTAACATATTGTCTATCTTTGGCATTGGAAATGCCTGCTTTTCTGTTACTGCGTTCAGCTGTCTGAAATCCAAGCATAGCTTAATATCTTTTTCCTCTTTTTTCCATACGCAAATTAACGACGTGTTCGATGGGACTAGGTAGTTAGTAGCTCCCTGCAACAATTGGGGGGAGAGGGGTACCCCCTTAGAAAATTGCTGCAACAATTGTTGCAACTTTTGATTACATAATTGTTGCAGGACGCTACACTTTTTTTTCTGGGATTTTCAATACAAAATTTTTTTTCAATACAAATAAATTTTTTTCAGACTATAGTGAAGGGGTCTCCTTGGTCCTGAGATTTTCAATACAAAAAAGGGTCCTCGCTAAAAAAGCCAAGGATTATTCAGACTATAGTGAGGGTGTCACCTTGGTCTGAAAATTTTCAATAAAAATTTCAATTACCATTAAAAAAGCAATGATATTTCTAATTAAAATAAGGTGGGACTCCTTGGTCCTGATAATTTCAATACAAAATCCGACTATCACTAAAAATGATGGTAATTTAAGGTCTCGGGATATTTTCAATACAAAAAGCCAAGGATAGACCAGTATTATTTGGGTGAGTCTCCTTGGTCCTGGGATTTTCAATACAAATATCAAAAAAGCATAGAATTTTCAAAGTAAATTAAGGTGGGTCTTCTTGGTCCTGAGATTTTCAATACAAAAAGGGGGTCTTCACTAAAAAGCGTGGTAAATTAAAGATAAATAGGTAAATTATGGGTCTAAAAATTGAATTACAGTAAATTATGGACTCAGATTTTTGAATTATAGTCAATAATGGACTCAGATTTTTGAATTAAAGTAAATAATGGTCTAAATTTTTAAATTAAAGTAATTAATGGGTTCAAATAAGTAAGTTATGGTTCAAATTTGAAAATTAAATTAAATTGTAGGTCTAATAATTGAATTAAAGTTATCGATGGGTTCAAATGAGTTAATTATGGTCTAAAATTTAAAATTAAAGTAAATTATGGTCTAAATAAGTTAATTAAAGTAATCAATGGTCTAAATTTTTTGAATTATAGTAAATTATGGGTTCAAATTTTTAAATTAAAGTAAATTATGATCTAAAATTTTAATTTCCATTTGCCTACGACATATATACTCCGAGTTTATCCGACAAAATATTCTGTCCCCCTATGGGTATTTGTCGTAAGTGTACTGCTCACGCTCAACAACTCACAATGGTATCTTTATAACCTCGAAATTAATAACATTAGAATTATTTGCCCAACAAAGATTTAGCCAAATGGCTTTTGCCTGGGCAAATGCTATTCTACTAGTCAAATGGAAATGAAATAATAGCTAAAGCTATTTGACCAGGCAAATGGCATTTGCCTAGCCAAATGTTATTTTCCTAAAATTACCATTTGCCTACAACATATATATATATATATATATATATATATATATATATATATTAGGGTGGAGTGAAAATTTTTTTTTCTTAATATCTTGTTTGGATAGCTATAAAAACTTGGTAACACATGCAATTAGTAATGTGGCAAACAATTAGACAATTTAAAGCATATCTTGAGGTTCCACAATTGACCTAAAGTATAGGCATATTTCGATAAAAAAGCAATAATCTTTAAAAAAAACATTTTTTTATAAGTAACATATTTATGTTATGGTTTAACTTTTTAACAGTCTGTACATAACATTACAAGTAATAAGAACCATATCTGTTAAGGGAAACCACATGCAAACTGTCTAACATGTTTTTATAACTACAAATGATGTTGGGCTTTGGTGTCCAGTTTTGGCATTTTCGATCTCGATTCCAAGCGTGCTCTAATGAATCCGTCGCGTTTTTCTGGACCACACACCATTTCGGATGCTTCTGTCACTAGCTTGATATGTCTCTCTACTGCCTGGGTGTGACAAGGATAGCGGGCGAAATCCAGTCTTGGCGTTTCTTCTTCCCGGATCATGGTTAACAAAGTATCTTCGTCAATGTCCACTACGATTGGAGGCTCTGTGATCGGAGTTTTCTGCCAATCGATCATGTCTATGTAGCTAGTAGCTTCAAAGTTGATTACTGGCACGCAGAAAGATCTAACTGAAGTCGTACGTTTCTGCTTTCTGGATTTCAGTATGCGTCGCAGAGCTAACTCGCGTATATCTGATCTTTCATCGGTAAGCATCGCAAGCAACAGATTTTCTGGATGACTAAAGAATGCGTTGCGTTGAATTACCGGGTCAACAACTTTCTTCAGCTCGTCTGTGAGGTAGCGTGATTTCAGTATCGTACTGTGGACATGTCGAGCGCCGTCTTTACACGAAGGGGTATTCTTTATTTCAAACCATGCAGGTGCATAAACTGTTACGATGAAGGTAGCAAGCGTCTTTAGTTCATCCGACGGGCTTCTTGTGGCAACATACAGACGTAGTATGCGATTAGACGTGGTTAACCATCTCGAATGGTTGATAAGACCAGGATTGCGAAGTGAATAGTCGACATAACAAATACCAACACTTACAGCAGTACACAAATCGAACAGGTATTTCTGATCTGTACTTAAATCGTCGGAATTTGCACTTGACGGTAGAACACAGTTTATCGGCATGTAGTCAACGATGGGAAGCTTCTCACAATTCAACAATGACTTTCCAATGGGACCAGAAAATCCTTTTGGACCATTGGTAGGTCCATCAAGATACTGAAACAAATGTCTTAACGGTAATTCGTTTGCATGCAACTGACATACGAACCACTGTAGCGGTCTGTGTAACGTCACTTCAAGTAATCGAATGATGCCTCCTCGAATGCCCGTATTAGTGGCTGTCCCATCACAACCTATTGCTTTTATGCCACTCGTGTCAACATTTCTTTTATTCAAATATGCAATCAACTCAGCCGTGATAACTTTGCTTGACCCTGCAGTTGGTGTAATGTGACCGAAATATGTAGCTCCTGGTTCGGCTATAATCGAAATATGTTCTTCAGTTATTATTTTCCGATGAAATTTACCATCGCATTCTTTAATTTTGGTCATTGTATTGTCTTTTCTGCCGTCAAAATATAACCCAGTGATTGTGTTACTGACTTCGGCACATAATGCGCCACGCTTATTACAACGTTCTCGACGCACTTTACTTCTGTCAATCACTTTAGAAACATCATGTTCGTGGATTATTCCAACATCTTGAAGAACAGCACTGGCGATTCCTGCTGCCGCCCTGTCGGATACGCCATGTCGATCACACGCTAAAGCCAACGACGGTAGCTTAACTCTCATCTGCTTGTCATTCAATTTTCGCTGTTGTTTAATTTGGCTTATACAATCGTCATCAGAGTCATCATCGCCGGTATCCATTTCCTCTTCCATTCCAGAAATCTCGTCACAGACATCCGACTGTTTATCACCGATGTCATCAATGGCAGATTTGGTACACATCTGCCTCTGTGTCGACTCTTTACGGATATACAGCTTTTGTAATCTACTGGATTCAACCTCATCAACTCCAGCTATGATCATACTGCGTGAACCCCGCTGATCTTCTAGAAAGTCACGTTCAATTGTGGGTATCTTTCTTGACTTCTCACAGTGACACTGAGACATACAAGAGCACTTGCAGGAGCAAATGTCAAAGAGTTTAATCGATTCATCTTTAAACTGCGATATTTTCTCTCTGTATGGTTCTGAGTCCTTCCTAGATTTATACGGCTTCAGCAATTTCATGAACGTCTTGTGGTACACGTTCAACATTTCATGAACACGGCGGTGGCTTACATGTGGTATGGAAGCTTTGTCCCATATTTGTTCTACTTTCATTGACACTGTTTCTGCCACGTTGCGATGGGAAGGATCTTTATTGTTCAATTCGCATTTCAGTCTCTGCTTTGTCAGGTTGTAGAATTTCATAACATCTGCATAAGTCGGTAGTTGATTGTCGGGCATCTCGGATGGACCACCAAAGATGACACAAGACACTTTCTTTCTGGTTACAGCCATTGCAACTCTAAAAAGGAAAACCAGAGGCATTTTAAATCCATATTATTTAAATGCCATCAATGACTTCAATAATATGTTATAATATTACCTCTTATAATGAAGTATCGTAGTGGAGTAATTATTTATCACTAACAATACTACATACAGCGATTCAAAAAAATACAATGTTATGCAATATGTATGCAATAATCCGTCTGAATTGACTCTAGAAACAGGAAGTGCAGCGTGTGAATGCGTAGAAAAGTGAACTAATAATGATCTTTTAGTTGACAGTAAGTAACGATAACGTATTAGTGGAAGCAAAAAGTTGCCAATTCCTTGTAATGAAAAGAACACCGGATAGCAAATACATTATCGTTTTCTTATCAATGGTTACATTTTAAGTTGGTTGTGGAACCTCAAGACATTATTTAAATTATTGTTTTTCTTTACAGAGTACTTCATTTGACCTCAGAGAAAGTTTTTATAACTATCCAAAGTCTACTAAGTCAAAAAATTTTTTTTCGGTCATTTTCACTCCACCCTAATATATATATATATATATATATATATATATATATATATATATATATATATATATATATAGGTTATACAGTGAAACCTCTCTAATAGGACCACCCTTGGTTCCGGACCAAAAGTGGTCTTTACTAGAGGTGGTCCTATTAGAGAGGAATTTATTTTTATAAAGAAAACTAGACTTAAATTGAAATTTTATTATAAAAACTCATCTAATGTTGTTTGTCTCTTCGATTTGGCTTCACTGTTATCAAAAACTATCATATTCGTCAACTTTTGTTCAGCTTGAAACATTATGTCAACTAATTTATTGTCACCCAGTTCCATTCCAAGATTCTTAATCTGCTGAATATAAGATAAAGATGTTTTTAAATCAATTTTTGGTAAATCAGATTCTTCTTCGTTTGGTTCAGAAACCTCACTTGATGCATCATCCAAACTAGTGTAAGAAGAATCAGTTTTTCTTCCCAGTCACTCTCAAAACAGTTTTGTTCAAGAGAAATTTCAAGCTCACTAAGGTCAAAGTCGAAATCAAGCTTCTTAGCTAAATCTGTTACGTCTTGTTCGATCTCAGTTATAATATCTGGTTTAACCGTGATATCCGAGCAGAACCCACATTTTTTAAAACAGCTCTCAACTGTTGACGGCTTAACAGCATTCCAAGACTCCTTTACAAACTCAACAACATTAGAGAGATTGATTTTTTTCAACAACTCTTCTACATTGGCAGTTGTTTCATAAAACGACAATAATGAAGAGAGCATTCTTTTTTGATATTCCAGCTTGAAAGATCTAATTATACCTTGGTCTAAAGGCTGAGATTTGCTGGTAGTATTTGCAGGAAGAAATGCAAATTTTATATTGCTTAAATCCATTTTAGGATGACACGTTGCATTATCCAATACTATCAGGATACTTCTCTTTTCTTTTAAAAGCTTCTCATTGAACTTGGTACACCATTCCTTGAAAATTGTACTGGTCATCCAAGCCTTTCTATTTGCATGCCATTCAACACCCATTTTAGACATATCGATGTTTTTGAAGCACCTAGGCCTTAAAGATTTATTAATTATGACCGGTGGCTCTTTTTCCCCCAACATATTAACACAAAGCATGATTGTTATTCTTTGTTTGGATTTTTTACTTCCATATGTTTTTTCTCCAGCACGACCCAAAGATTTCCCTGGCAACATTTTATAGAATAAAGCAGTCTCATCTATGTTGTAGATATCTTTCTTTTCATAGTTTGTAATAACATCTGGGATTTTCGAAAACCAATCTGATAGCACAGATGGTTCTACGGAAGCAGATTCACCTGATAAAACCCTCAAAGTAATATTGTTTCTCTTGAGGAATTTCTCTAACCAGCCATTACTAGCTTTAAACACATTGTTGTTTAGACTAATAGCTATCTTCTTAGCTGATGCTTTCAACAATTCTCCGTTAATAGGAAAGCCTCGCAGCACTTTGTTTTCATACCACTCTAGAACATACTCATTGATAAGTTTAAACTGCTGATTTGTTAGTCGTTTTAGTTTTTTATTTGCATTATTGTTCCAAAGCTCCTTTATTTCTTTTTTGTTAACAATGATATTGTGGACTTGCGTTTTACTACAAGAAAATCGTCTTGCAATAAGTCCTTCTCCTCGCTCAGAAGATTTAATAACATCCATCTTCTCGCTCAATGTAAGCTCCTTTCTCGTTTTTTTTACTTCCATTTTAATTTTAAAAAAATATTTAAACAAAAAATATTTAAACAAAAAATATTTAAACAAAAAATATTTAAACTAAAAATATTTTTTACGAAAAGTGGTCTTAACGAGAGGGGTGGTCCTATTATGGAGGATTATTTGTCCCAGTAAACTACTGTGTAAATTTGGTTCCGAAGAAATAGAGGTCTTAACTAGAGGTGGTCTCTTTAGGGAGGTGGTCTTAAGTAGAGGTTTTGCTGTAT